>JASAMW010007589.1:0-11748 GCA_030247985.1 Epsilonema sp. ZAB3_2
ATCCTGGTCTATGTATGTACGATATAAGACGCACGCATGTGCGGTAGTAAGTAAAGGTGGAAATGCGCTGATGTGTGCAGGAAGCTTCTTGGTACGCGCTCAAGCTGACTCAGTTTCGCAACATCAACACTGCTGTGGATATTTTGCTCAGGACTGGATCGTCCAGCGTCTATAACAGGGATAATAACGCTGATCTCAACCAAAGTACGTGCGTGCTGGCCCTACACAACGTACATTACTTTCAAAGATGAATACATGTACATTGTACGGACGGACGTAAGTAAAGTACCTATTGGAACTATAGTTTCGCATATTGGTGTGTACATAGCGTTGCGATTCTGTGCATATCCGCATGCGTACGTTTGGGGTAGATTTTGGGGTGAGTCCTGAGTCGGGCAGAGCAGGAGGGGGAAGCTGGCGCGCTGACTACAGTCTGCAGCAGAGTCGGAGTCCGCGCGTGCAGGCAGTGACGAGCAAGCGCGTGGAGAAGCCGGAAGTGCAGACGGCCCTCCACCCCCCGGGCAAACTCTGCATCACCGTGGAGCCGGCCAGCAGTCCTTCTCCCACCGCCGCCCTGTCCACCGGCACGCCGCCGCCGCACGTGCAGCGCATTCCGATAGACGACGACAGTCTACTGGACCCTTCGGTGCCGATGGACAAGAAGTACATCGAGGAGCTGTGCCAGCGCGTGTCCCGAGTGCTGCAGAGTCCGAGAGACTCGAGCAGCTCCGAGAAGAGCTTCAGCAGTCTCCTGCAGCAGCGCGCCAGTCCCGTGTCCAGTCTCTCCACCGAGAGCTCGGCGGAAGGCACTGCTGCTGAAGCCCAAGCCACCAGATCTGAGTCCCCCTTGCCCCTGTCCGTTGCCAAGCGACTGCGCTCTCACAAGCGACTCGAACCGAGCGTCAAGCCCTGCACGCCCAAAGCCTTCAAATTCTACATGGAACAGCATATCGAGAACGTGATCAAGCAGCATCAGGAGAGAAAGAATCGCTTCTGGAGGGTGAGGGGAATTGACTGTAGTCGTCGTTCCACTGAGGGAATGCCCAAAATTTCATGAGAGTGCTTTGTAGAATAGCACCAAGGCCTCTCAACGTCAGTAAGTGACACCGGAAACGTTCCCTGCTCGACCTTAGGCCTGAAAACTTTCTCAGTCACGCGAAAAAGTCTTCGAAAATTTACCGCATTCTCTCTTTCTCATTGTAGTGTCGGACTGACATCGATTGTCTTTATTATGGAAATGTGCGCGGTTGTTGTTTCTAGTTAGAGCAAGAATTGGCCAGTGCCAATTTCCCTCAGATCAACAAAAGGCAGATGCGACAGTTGCTGTTCCAGAAGGAGTCTCGTTATCTTCGCCTCAAGCGTCAACGAATCACCAAGTCCATGTTCGAAAAGATTCACACCATAGGAGAAGGCGCCTTCGGTGAAGTCAATCTCGTCAGAAAGGTAAAGTGTGTACGTAACTGCACGCATGACCTACGAACGTGCTGCATGCGCCAGCTTGACGCATGCGTTGATGTAAACAGGCGACGGTGAGCTGTCGGCAATGTGTTGCAGAAGGATACGAAGAGTCTATACGCTATGAAAATACTGAAGAAGTCTGACATTATCAAACGTAATCAAGCTGCGCACGTGAAAGCGGAGAGAGACATATTGTCAGAGGCGGACAACGAGTGGGTAGTCAAGTTGTACTATTCATTCCAAAGCAAAGACAACCTCTACTTCATCATGGAGTACATACCAGGCGGTGACATGATGTCGTTGCTCATCAAAAAAGAAATATTCGAGGATGAACTGGCAAGGTACTGTATATAAGTACATACAACAGTTAGCAACAAGCTTTGCATCCGTTACATTATAGTAGGTTCATACCACACGTGCATGCCAATAATTTTTGGTCGTGCTCATTCTGGCTGGCGGATAGTTGTATACATGTAGTGCATGGAATATAAATTTTGCGTTGGTTTTTTAGGTTCTACATATCAGAATTGGTGCTAGCCATCGAAAGCGTGCATAAGCTAGGCTTTATTCATCGCGACATAAAGCCGGACAATATTCTCATCGACAAAGATGGACACATCAAGCTGACGGACTTTGGACTGTGCACAGGACTGCGCTGGACACATGATAACAAATATTATGGCACGGAAGCGCCGCCGTGGGGAAGTTCGCACACCAGAGAGGACTCGTTCGACCGTCTCTGCGGCATCTCACCCAACCCCAAACTGCTGGAACATCGGCATAAGAAGGCCAGGAAAACTGCTCACTCTCTGGTTAGACCTAGACCGTCCGTACACGTGCCGAGGAAATTTATGGTGAATTCACTAATGTGGTAATGGTAAACCATTCGGACAACAGTAAAATCACCTTGAGTTGAGTTGCGATTCACTACCGTGCGAACGTATGAGAATACGGTACAATATGCTCGCGCATGTGAATAAGCGACAAATATCAATGGAAGCTCGAAACAACTCGAAATTCTAACACGCCGTGAATTCATCGTGTTATAGTGCACTGCACTGTGTCCATTGTATAGTATATGTATGTTATGTGGTGTTGCACTGTCAACCTAATTTACTGAAGGTGTGCATATTGCAGGTGGGTACACCGAACTACATTGCTCCTGAGGTGCTGATGCGAACAGGCCACACGCAGTTGTGTGATTGGTGGTCAGTGGGTGTGATCCTGTTCGAGATGGTGGTTGGCTATCCTCCCTTCCGCGCATCCACGCCATTGGAGACACAGCAGAAGGTAAGTGCGGCATGCTGCTGCTGTTATTGAGCAGAAAGCAAGGCAAGGCTCTCGATGATAGTATTATACTTTGGCGGTTTACGGAAGTGAGTGGCTTGCAGGTGATTCATTGGAAGGAGCATCTACAGATTCCAGATGATGCTAGTCTTCCTCCTCTTACCGTGGCTCTCATCCTTGCGCTGTGTCGTGGTGCGGATGATAGACTGGGATGGAGCAACGGCGCAGAAGACATCAGGGCGCATGCTTATTTCCAGGTGGCGTAATTTCGGAGTTGGAAAGTATGTGTATGTACAATATGTAAGTTGGAATATCGTACAGTATGTAGCAAGGCTGTATGTTATTCAGGGTGTGGTGTGGGAGACGCTGCGCGTGTCGCAGGCGCCGTACGTTCCGCGAATATTGAACGAGACGGACGTGTCTAATTTCGACCAGCCGACCAGCTCTCGGCGTTCCAGTTGGGGCGAGGTGGAAGAGGAAGACGCGAAGGAGAAGGAAGGCCACAGTCCTTCCGGAGCGCCCGCGTCCTCTGGCAAAGGAGGAAGCACCACTACTGATCACACTTTCTACGAGTTCACTTTTCGCCGCTTTTTTGACTCCAATCCCATGGGCTGTCCTACCATCAGAAGCAATCCACGCCCATCCTTAGCTCCGCTAATGGAACTCCCCGCGACAACGACAACTCTACCCTCGTCGGCTAACAGCTCTTCCTCTTCGAATGTCAGCATCCTCAGAATCAACACTGGCTCCGACTCCGACGCTAGCACTCTACATCCTGAGGGCTCCCACTCTCAGGAACACTCCATGTTTGTATAGTGTACCCTAAGCTATAGTTACTGTATATGTACAGCAACCAACCGTAATGATTGTGATCCGGAAAATGCTCATCGTGCGCCTTTGTACTGTGCGTGCGCCTTCTCAGAAGTACACTTCACGCCTAGCTCTTCCTCTCGTGTGCGTATGAAAGCTGCATGCATACTTTTATCGTTTTGTGTACCATGTTGCCGTTGTACTATTGCTATTGCAGTGCTGGTTGTTCGCTTTGTGTTGGAAAAAATAATTTGCTTGATATTAGAGAGAACTTCCGGTATAGCATCAGTTTCAGGTTTCAGTATCCTCAAGTTTCAGTATTCACTCTGGCTACGATTTTGTGAGCAATAATTGTGTGGGTGTCTCATCTTGCTCATTGTACCTACGGCACGGATACGTACGCAGCCTACCTTTTTAGTGAACTCTGTAGTTGCTAAGATACCGGTGACATCACTTACATCACACTGCAACAATACCTTCCAACAGTACTAAGTATGTGTTCGATGTAGCTCATTCTGCATACTGCTATAAATTGTTTTATGCCAGCCAGAACTGAAAATGGAAAGCGCTGACGAAGTCAAGGACCCCAGGATTCCTCCACATGTGGAAGATCAGCTAAAGCTACCACAATCTGAAGTGAAACCCACTCCCCATTCTGCAATAAACACTGAAGAAACGAAAACCGAGTCAATCACAGAAGGCAAAAGCGTTGAAAAGCAGCCACTAGCCATTGAAGAACTGGCTGTCGAGAAGCCGCAGCCAAAGAGAAAGTCCATGGATAATGACCGCCCAGTAACTAGCACTTCCGTCCTTGCTGCTGCTGATTCTTCCGATAGCTTTGTTAACGCTTCTCCAGCAGAACCGTCCAAAGGTTCAATCAATGAAAATGCAGCAGCGGTGGAAAAAAGTTCAACACCACAGCGACCATCTTCTCCAGCACAAACAACAACTCGATCAAAGAAATTACGTGCAGCAACAAAACAGGCCGCAGTGGATGACGACGGTGGAATATCGATTGTTGGAACAAGATTTAGATCGAAAAATCTTGTACAGCCATCAAATGAACCTGTATGGAAGCAGAAAGCTTCCGGTGACAATGGCACCCAAGACGAGCAATTGCTTGAAAAGGCCATCGTGAGCGTACCATCTCCAGTATTCCGACATCAATCACCACCTGCCAAGAGATTGGCCAGCTATCGCAAGAATACTAGGACAAACCATGATAATAACAGAGCGACGGAAGAAGATGACATGGATAATTTGCGAAGGCATCTCCTGGAAGTTGAAGAAGAAAGAGACCACCTTCGCCAAATGTTGAAGCTAGCTTCCAGTAAGCTGCAGAAATTCGGAGACGAAGTTACTCAAAGAGAAGAAGCACAAAGAAAAATTGAACCCAATTTATTTACATTTACTGCGCCGTCATGTCAGAACACTGAACCAGTGGCAGAACCCTGGGCAGAATACTATTTGCCGTGGCCGCAACATTTTCGTCCGGAAGAAAGTATGGTTAGGAGTACTGGGGCTTGTGGCCAACAGTTGCTACTGGAGGAGCTGCATCAACTCAACGACAGGCTTTTGCAATTGGAATTCAAAGCAAACACGCAGCCTGTTGGCAACAATGAAGCACCGAATAAACGTCAACACATGGTGAGCCCAACTTCGACTGAAAGAGAAGAGCAGGAGACCGAAGTAATGGACGCCATCCGAACGCAATTGAAGAGGTTCAACCAATTGCTAGAACAAGAAAAATCCAACATCTCTGGCTCACACACGCACAGGCCATCAAGTACTGCGATCGACACATGGACAACAAGGACGGAACAGGACAGCGCCATTGGTCATCGCAAATCGAAGGCTTCAGCAACACCTCTCGTCCCACCTCTACAACTTCATCTAGAGCATTCCACCACGGGTAAGTTTACTCATTATTGCGTGTGTGGGTGTGAAGGACTACGACAAACGCAATTTCCGATAGCTTTGCAGAGCATGAAGACGGTGAGCGCAACACAGCTCATAGCGGCATACGAAGTTCAGTTCGGTGGGGTCAGCCACTTGTCTCCTCCTTCCAGAGGCTTTCAACTTCGAGTGCCATCGCAGAATCCAGTGAAAAGTGGCAATCGGGTCAAAGTACCATCAGTGGCACCTACCTGCGAACACCTTTCGCACCATTCCGGCCCTGTGATATCCAATTAGGGTATGTTCGTATCGGCAGCCATTGACATCTGATTGTACTATGTGCATAGCTCTAAAATAACGCCGACTACGTATTTATAAATAATATTTCAGAGACGACGTCAAGTATATCAAGGCAGACGGGTCGCTAGGACAAGGGCAGGTGAGATACATTGGTTTTTTGTCTGGCCGCTCCGAAGTGCACATTGGCTTGGAATTGAAGCACTCAGGTAAGGAGGTGCAATGATGAATTGCTTGTTCGTACGTACACGGTATAATGTACATATAGGCTAAACACACGCACACCTATGACCATGGACTAGGTATTTTGTTGGGTGCTGTGGGGTAAACCCGACCACCGAAGCTCCCTTGAACATTCTGTTTCAGCAAATGTTGAACCAAATGAACTCGTTTGAAAGAGGAGAGTTCAAGGGGATCGATTGAAATAATATTAGTCTCAATTGGTCCATTGGTTGTGAGATATATGCAGCCCTGAAACGAAGGTGACCGGATTTACCCCATAGTAACCTACTTTTTAGATGGAAGACATGATGGCACTTTCAATGGCAAAAGATACTTTAGATGGTAAGAAAGAAATATGTAAACAGCGTATACATGGAAATAGTACACTTTTGACGTCCATGCCAATATTTTGCAGCAAGCACAATCACGGTGCATTTGTGCCATTCAGTAAGATCATCGTCGCTTGGAAGCAGTAAAGTATTCATGGTATCAACAATCTCTACCACAAGCTACGTATCGCTTTCATCTTCAAGTGTCTGTCCAGTGAGAGTTGTCTCTGGGCTGCCCGTGCTCCGAATGTAGAAACTCATTTTACGGATTATCCTACCGTACCAGTGCTTGCCCACTCCCCTAACCCAGCCCCATGTATGTGTACTATAGGTAACTGAAGCTTCCTATATAGGCTGGTCATTAGCTATGTAGACATTTTCACTTCAACATCAAGCTAAGTTGCCTGTTAAACCTGCTTAGACGTGTATTGTGTAATAGAATAAATAACCCTGTTTGGACCTCAATTACGGTAAAGAGGTAACACAGGGACGGGTAACTGTCAACCGTAAAAACGGTGAACTCTCACTAAACGGACATAGTACCCGGTGAAGCTTTCATGAAGTTGAAACAATCGTCCTGGCTATTTCACTCGTTGTGCTTTGTAGTCATTTGATAGCTGAAAAGAATCCAGACACATTTGTCTACAGTACGTTTTCGTTTCGCACGTGATGTACATCTGTGTTATCGGTAACAGCAGCCAGTCTCAGTTTATTTTACTTTACGACTGCAAAACTTTGATGAGCTTTTTGTTTTCCCATGATTCACTATTATACTGCTCAGACAAGCCTGCACGAACATCAGTTTCTGCTAAGTACTTCACGACGCAGTAGTGGCTCATTGCGTGCACAAACCTACGCAATGCTGTGAAGCGTTGTGTTGCTTCTGGCCCGCCACTTACTATCTTATGCTTTATACTACTGTTGTGTGTAAGTATGTACAGAGGCAGTTCAGCTGCTGGCAGCCGTTATTCCGCCGACGTATTGCCTTACATCATTGGAGTAGGAGGAATAAGGCGCGAAGATTCACTCAGAGCGCTATCCAGCCTGCTATTCCAGCAAAAGCCCTGATACGCAATGGCGCCGGCCTGCCGTATGATGATGATACACCCCAGCTACGTCGTAGTTCGCGTTGTAAGGTACCTATGTACAGTGGGGTGATATCCCGCTTACGCCAGAACGAAGGAAATTAGTTTTTATGCATACGGAGGCAAGTGATAAACGGGGAGCTGCTGTTTCTGCCTCTATTCGTGCCCAGATTTCTTCACGTTCCATAAATATTTGGTCCGACAGGAAGATTCCCTCCAGTTGCCGCACCGCAAGTTTACCCCATCATCCTCATAATCATCCCCCTCCATATGTACTGCACTTAAAGACGGTGCCGCAGCAAGCAACTCATTGGCAACAGAACATAAGTGAAGCAGCTTCCTACTACCGCTGCTCTGCATCGTGCATCCCCCGGCCACTATACCTTTAAACTCATAATTCGTTCCAGCCCACTTCGCAAAGCATAGCTGAAACGCTCATCAAAGCGAGTACCGTCAACACCAAAACATTGGCAATAACTTCTCCAGTCTCCACAGCCCCAGCATGGATATGGAAAATCTCAACGACGTTACTATGGACGGTAAGCATAATAAGCACAGGCAAACACGAGCTCAAAATGTCATGCTAATTGCGGTACATGCTAATGCAGATGATTCGGTGGTTGACCTGACGACTCCCGCCCAGCTGGTAGCGGATGTACTGAAACGAGTGGAAGCAGCGCTTGACGACGAAATCAACAGCGAGACAGAGACGGTGCCAGTGAAGAAAGGCGAAGTCTCATCCGCCTCAGGATGCGTAGAGGAACATCAGGACAGCAACGGAGACGCCTTCTCAGCTGCTCTGTCATCCCAAGCCCATGGCGTCATTCAAGACATTATGAGCAGCAGTGGCGCTTTCATTCCGAGCAGAGAATGGAGAGATGAAGATGAAGCTTGTGAAATCGTATCAGCCGCTGGCGCCTCTGAGCCGTTAGACCAACCCCTACAAGACAAGGCCACTGACGCAGGTCATGGCAAGAAGAATGGAAAACCGCCAGCACCACAGTTGTTCATATCGGAGCCAATCCCAGCAGGGTGGGAAGCAGAGGCATCTCCTCCAGTTGCGGATGACGCAGACGACACTTGGCTGCCCCCGCCACCCCCGCCACCATCGCATAAATCCAGCAACGCAGGAGTCATTGACAAGGAGTCGGCTACGTCAGTGCCTCAGGATCAGCAGATGCAACCGGACACCACTTTCACTGATTTCTCCTTCGGTGATTTCCACGGAAAGGCTGATGAAGAGACGATGCTAGAGGAGACGAAGAAGCAGATGGAACCTGGTGGTAGAGCAAGTGAAGAAGAATGGACGAAGCCCACATCCCACCAGCCACACATCCCAGCAGATATCACATTTGGACAGTTCGAGAAGGATGAAGCGGTAGATGCAGATAGCGTGGAGATCACTCAACTGGAACTGGGGCCGCAATGGGAGAAAGAAGAAGCGAAGGAGGTGGAGAAAGAGTTGCGAGAGAAAGCTGCAGACATTTTCGCCGGCATTGAAGAGCTTGGCCAACGCGCTTCTCATGACTTGGAAGAGAAGCCGGCACAAGCACTCATAACAACAACGGTCACATCGGCAACCGGCAGTGAAGTCATTCAACAGGTGCTGGCAAGTACTCAGGCCACGAGTGAGAAGACTGACCGACTTGAACAAGAATTCCAAGCAGAAGATGACGGCAGATTTAGCGTGTCCTGTGAATCAAGAGAAGAGCCGAAGAGCATGCCAACTCAGCAGCTGCCGCCTTCCATCGCCACAGACACGCCTTCGCTCTCCACCGGTCCCGCTCGCCAGGAGTCTCCCTTCTCATCCTCCAACGGACCAGAAGAAATAGAGACAGATAAAGACGAACCTTCGTCCCCGATCACGCGAATGGCACCATCAGCAGAGGATAGGCCCAAGGTTGAAGCAGTCTCACCATTCGAAGAAGCTGCGGCACCGACCGTGGCAGCGGCTGCAGAGACCAAGTCACAAGAAGACGCAAAGCAAATACCAACTGAAGTTGCAGCTAAGCTGGCAGAAAATGCTCCAGCGAAAGTAGAGGAGCCAGACGCGACGCCGCAACTGCCACCGAGAGATAAAGAAATCGCATCACATGTGAATGCAGTAGCAGAACCTGAAACAAAGAAGATTCCAGAGCCACTGATGGCCGAGACTCCGAAGCCAGCACCTCGAGAGAAACCACCAGTGCCTAAAAAGCCCAGCTTGGGAGAAAAGACACCACCACCAGTGCCACCCAAACCCAAACTGTCTTTCCCACTGGAAGATCATCCAGTCCACACGTCAATGGAAGAAACAGTGCAGGCCGCCACAACTCCAACCACAACCACAACTACAGCGCTCAGTAACACTACAGCTCTAACGGAAACCATCGAGGAACCAGGAAGCATAGAGACACCACCACCACTACCACCAAGTTCTACCCCAAAGTTAGCGGTTGAGCAGGCGATAAAAGAAGAGTCCAAAAAGACTGCGAAGCAAGCAGAAGAGAAGGGAGAAGCAGAACCGAAAGCGACTGATCGTCTAGGGCGAGTGCAAGAACGACTGCGCAGACGAATCAGACAGTACTGCAGCATACTATGAACTCTTCCCTCGATCTGATGTACCTACATATATATTACATACCCAAGTAGCCGTTTTCGTTTTCTCGCATTCATGGTCATTTCGCGCCGTTTATTACCAGTACTGTAGATATTATACGTACCTATACGTAGCTACTAGGCAGAAGTTACGCTTTGCGCAAGTTTGGGACCCTGGTATTTGGTAACACCTAGCAGCAAATGAAATAGTATATGTGTTGTCGCTTACTGCAGTACATATTTTGTTTCATGGGCACCGATAAGAAATTACGCTACATACTTAGTACATACACATAGTCTGGCAAGAGAGAGTTCGCTACTGAATTAGCCTACCGCGACCTGGCGTCATTATTGGCAATAATTCGTTCAGCTGTTTGTCGGTTTGTTCTTCGTTTGTTGGCCGTTTATATATGGGTGTTGTCGGTTTGTTGTCCGTTCGTCAACAAACCAACAATAAATCGACAACACCAATATAATAAACGGATAACAATTTGTTGCCAACAATGACGCCATGTCGCGAATGTGTTAACCCCCTTCGTAATCCCAGGCGTCCGCCTGTCCGTAGCCACCTGGCAAACCCCGTCCGTAGACGGGGTGGAAAAACAAACCCCGTGTACGGACGGGGTTTGCCCCGTCTATGGACGGGGTTTGCCGGGTAGCTACGGATAGGCGGACGCCGGGGATTACGAAGAGGGTTATTAGGGCAGAAATCCTTTTCTACTACGCAGCACAGGCTAAAGTTTCCAAGCGAATTCTCTCTGGCCAGCCTTTCTAAAGGCATAATATTAAAAAGTTCTTTCTTACTGTGCGATCCTTCCCAGCTGAGTTATCCCAGTTGCACCAACAAAGCAATTGACACTGCAGAGATAATAGTTGATAGGAATAATAACCAAACAGTACCTGGCCCATATGCAACCTAAAAGACAGCACTGGCTAAAAACCGAACAAACAACAGTATGCCAAATTTCAGATCATTTGCATAAATGCGTTATAGACATTTGTCTAGAGTAATAATCATCATCGTACCTGTCGCAGCCAAGGCAAGCGACTGCCTCGGACTAAGCTTTTCGGCCGGTCGCGTTAGATCAGCTAAGCCAGCTATTACTAACACCTGTAACAATAGAAAAACATTCAGGACACTAAATAGATACATAAAATTCGTACAGTATTCCATGCTCTTGACCACTTTATTGGGCAACCCAACCGCAACAGATCCACATCGCATTTACCGGTGCAAAGTCCCAGAATGCATAGCTCTATTCGCCTCTCCTGATAAGAGAATGAGTCATCTCAACGTGTACCTAGCTGAACCATGCAGTATTTATCAACTACCAAAAACGCCACTTTGTAAATTTTTATTCGTACTACTAGAGCGCGCGCTCTCGGAGTACGTGGCAGTTTTTTTTACGGTTCTTACGGTTCTTACGTGGCAGTTTTTGCTTTTGCTCTAGGAGTACGCATAAAAATTTACAAAGTGGCGAGTTTTGGTAGTGAGATAAAAACTGCACGTTAGCTAGATGCACATTGAAATCACGCACAGCGTTATCGAGAAAGGCGAATATATGTTGTAACGTACTGCGTACGTATGGCAATAACGTCCGAGGCCAGTAGTTAGCCAGTCTGTCCCCGGACCGATACCTGGTGGTGTGCCTAAGTCCACAGCTGTGACCGAGGGTAGTGGGTTCGATTCCCGTTCGGTCCTATTTCCCCCCCCCCCCCCCCCTTTTCGGGGCCGACTATCGCCATACGGAACGCGGCACGTCACAATGTACGACATTTTGATTTTT
>JASAMW010007590.1:0-14119 GCA_030247985.1 Epsilonema sp. ZAB3_2
CTGGGGTTATACACGAAGCTTTACAGAAAATGCGTCAGGGATCAATCGTTTTTTTTAACTTGTGGTGTTTCGTTCTTGTAGGTTATATTATTCTTGGTACTAAAATGTACATGCTCAGGTAAGCAAAAGAATACCTTGCGTCCAAGTGCTTCTTGTTCGTCCAAGTATCCTGCTCCTCCTTGAGTTTGACTGGCATATCCACTCTTGCATTGAAACACACAGCATTTCTTTGGCATTGTGAGTGCCAACTAGACTCAAATCGGCTTCCTCTTCACAATAAATGCGTTTGAACATGACAGCAGTTGAACAGATAACAAAATATCCTATGATGAAACGAGACGAGAAGAGAAGAGAATTTGAATTTGTTCTCTTGTTTTTCTTTTCTTTTCAATGGCTCTGAGGACTAGCTATTATTTTCTAAAATCTGGAAAAAAAGTAGGCAATTTTGATATTACACTTTTCTGAAAGTAATGTAGTGTGTAGTTTTTCCCGGCAACTAGCCGGCGCTTTTATCAAACGGCCATGGACACCTTGAATTAGAGGTGTCCATGCCTACATATAGAGAAAACGATGGCCCCCTTTGGAAACATCGTCGTCTCACTGTGGTCCTCCTCTGCCTACATATACACTCTATATTTTTTTGTTTTTTTGTTTTTCACTAAAGTTCCTGCAAGACCAAGGACTTCTATAACTCATATGTCTGTGTCTAGAAAGAAGTCCTTGAGTAGACGGTCTCGTTTTTAATTCAAGAGGTCCACGCCTGAAAGTCCGACTCCTGCCGACGCGCCCGTAGAAAAAATAAAAAAAGAAGAAAAGGGCGAAAAATGAGGAATTTTTGCGGAACTCAATAACTCGCCAAGGAAGTGGTCAAATTGAAAAGGATTTTTCACGATCCGTAATCCGCTACATAAAAAAAGCCACATCCTGGTGTCCATCTTTCTCCGCGAATTTGCTATTTTTCCAGATAGAATCAATTTTGCTGTTTAGGCCTATTCAGCCCGCTGGCACAAAGATATCTACGTAGAACCCCTGGGAAATGAATGGCGCAGCCCGCCCTCGCAAATTATTATGGCCGACCCTTGTGGCTACCTGTTGGGCATAGTGCCGTTGAAATAGAAGGAGGGGCAGGAGACTTGGACGAACAAGAAGCACTTGGACGCAAGGTATTCTTTTGCTTACCTGAGCATGTACATTTTAGTACCAAGAATAATATAACCTACAAGAACGAAACACCACAAGTTAAAAAAACGATTGATCCCTGACGCATTTCTTTTCTGTAAAGCTTCGTGTATAACCCAGGAAATAAAAGTCGTTACTCGCCGATTTGAAGGGGTTTCTGTAAAGCTTTGTGTATAACCCCAGGGGATAAAAGTCGTTACTCGCCGATTTGAAGGGGTTTCTGTAAAGCTTCATGTATAACCCCAGGGGATAAAAGTCGTTACTCGCCAATTTGAAGGGGTTTCTGTAAAGCTTCGTGTATAACCCCAGGGGATAAAAGTCATTACTCGCTAATTCGAAGGGGGTTTCTGTAAAGCTTCATGTATAACCCTGGGGATAAAAGTCATTACTCACCAATTCGAAGGGCGTTTCTGTAAAGTTTCGTGTATAACCCTGGGGATAAAAGTCATTACTCACCAATTCGAAGAGGGTTTTGTATTAAAGCTTTGTGTATAACCCCCAGGGGATAAAAATCGTTGTCACTGATTCAAGGTGTTATACACGAGACCAAGCAAAATATGCCAAATCATCACCAGCACGCTTGTTTTGTTTTTTGCGCGTTTTATGCGTTTTAAAAATATTGGTCAGAGCGGGATAAAAATCGTTACTCACCGAATAGGGGATTATATTCGATGGGGTTATACACGAAGCTTTACAGTACAAAGGCACAAGACAGCACATTACAGCGAGTTTGCGCATTCGTATGCATTTTTTTGGAATGCCAACCCATTTGTAATTTTTTCAGAGTCGGGATATGGTTGCTACATTACCAATGAATGGCTTCAATGTACAGAAGCTTCAAACAGCAACGATGAGTATTATGCAAATGCTTGCAGACCTGGGCCTCTGTGTGCGAATGATGATAATGGATAACCACGCCATTAACAGGTGCACAATGATTTTAGTGCCACATTTGTCGAAGAGAGTGCACATCAACTTCAATGGAATGTATGTAGTAGCTTGTGTACATATGGAAATGGCACATGTGGGTTTTTGTTTAGGGCGTTTTTCAAGCTGTTGGGTGGTGACGTGCACTTCCTAATGGTTTCAAACCCTGTCACTAGTCAGCCACTGTTTCTGCTCTTTGATCAGATGCTTCTTCTGAAGAAAATGTACAGCCTGCTGCTGTCAAGGGGAATAATACTTGAGTTTCCGCCTCCACCAGAAGAGCCCAACAACTCTCCAAGCTTGAAGGCTTTTACTGCTGTTATGGCGACTGAGCAGCTGAATTTGGCATTCATGAAGAGGGGCAGTATAAACCTGTCTTTGAAGCAGCTGTGTATCAGTTGCTGGAAGAAGATTCTGAGCTGGAAGAATTGCAATGTCATCGCTCTTGTGAGAAAATGGCCACTCTTTTGGATGACTGATGGTCTCCAAGCTGTTCAACTACACAGCAAAGAATCAAGCGATATTGATTTCTTCTATCGCACAAAACCGCCAGCAAACAGAAAAGTTGAAGGCTAAGCTTGAAAAACTGTCAGGGTTATCTCAATATCAATCTTTCCAGTACTTTGTACTGTATAGGTGTAGTGCCAAAGTGGTGATATTTAGTGCGAAACTGGTGTTGCTATGTGATGAGAATGGTAGGGTCTGTTGTTTTCGGTTCGCTTATGTGTTATTTGTGCCATAACAAGGAGCTATAAGTAGAGGAGACGACACTCCCCTAAATATCGGGCGGAGGCAGTGTCCGGGTGTACGCATGATTTAGCTTCCGGTTTTCTAAGGTCCGTGGCATGCCATAGAGGCCAAATCAAGTCAAACTCTAATCATACATATACCCCAACTTTCTTCGATCTTTTCAATGGTGGGGTCGGCGTTAACCCATCCCCAACTGGTATGGCCAAAAATGGCCATTTTTCAGCGTTTTGGCAAAAGTGGGGTATTTTGCAGGCCTCGGTGCAACATGCACAGAGCCAGCCAAATGCTGTCCTTCTCAAATTCCACCACCAAGGGTCCAAGCTTCGCACTGGTGGTGTTAACTCCTTCCCCACCCATCTGGGAACCTGAGAAATTGATGAAAAACTGCCTTTTTAGATGCATTTCTTCCCAAATATGCTACTCTAGTAAAGTCAAGCAGAGGAAATTAGAGTACCCTACCATAGTTTTATGCGTAGATTTCAAAAATGAAAGTGGTTTTTCCATTTTCCCACGTTTAAGGCCTGGTAAACCCGATTTTTCATGTGTTTCAAAATAGAAAAGTTCACTAAAAGCATTTTTTTGAAAATCAGGTATCCTGACCTAATTTTATGCGTAGATTTCAAAAATGACCTTAATTTTTAGATTCTTCCACTTTTAAGGCCTAATATGCCCGATTTTTTACTTGACCGATCATAAAATTGGCCTAAAATCGGGAATATTGGGCCTTAAGAGTGGAAGAATTTAAAAATTAAGGTCATTTTTGAAATCTACGCATAAAATTAGGTCAGGATACCTGATTTTCAAAAAATTGCTTTTAGTGCACTTTTCCATTCCGAAACACATGAAAATCGGGTTTATCAGGCCTTAAACGTGGGAAAATGGAAAAACCACTTTCATTTTTGAAATCTACGCATAAAACTAGGGTAGGACACTCTAATTTTCTCTGCTCGACTGCACTAGGGTGGCATATTTGGGTAGAAATGCATTTGAAAAGGCAGTTTTTCATCAATTTCTCAGGTTGCTAGATGGGTGGGGAAGGAGTTAACACCACCAGTGCGAAGCTTGGACTCTTGGTGGTGGAATTTGAGAAGGACAGCATTTGGCTGGCTCTGTGCATGTTGCACTGAGGCCTGCAAAATACCCCACTTTTGCCAAAACGCTGAAAAATGGCCATTTTTGGCCATACCAGTTGGGGATGGGTTAACGCCGACCCCACCATTGAAAAGATCGAAGAAAGTTGGGGTATATGTATGATTAGAGTTTGACTTGATTTAGCCTCCATGGCATGCCACGGACCTTAGAAAACCGGAAGCTAAATCATGCGTACACCCGGACACTTCCTCCGCTGATATTTGGGGGAGTGACGTCTCCTCTACTTATAGCTCCTTGGCCATAATAATGCATTGTTTGCGTGTATGTGTGTGGAAAAGACCGTTAGTTGGCGGCGTCCTATGGCCCCCTTTGGTCATCAGTGCAAAACCCGTTGGTCCTCCTCTGCCTACATATACACTCTATAAAAAAAAGCAGAACGGCGCGGCGTACGCGTAGCGTCGTCTCCTCACCTCCTCATGTCGAGCCCGTGGAAGAAGAATGCGTGATGTATCTGGACGAAGGGCGCAATGGGCAAGGACAAGGAACTGTTTGAATCCTGTCGCGACGGTGACGTCGTGAAAGTGGAGGCCATTCTCTGCAGTCGAAACAAACGCCCAAGAACGCCTCTAAGGTACAGAAAAGGAGCAGATATCGTTGTTGTATTCTCCAATGTACAGCCCGTATTGCTCCGAAAACAAAGCCGTGCGTGGGGAGGAACACTTTGCAAGAATGTAACCAAAAATGCAAATGTTCCAACTTAGCTCGCTTTTTAGACGAACAAAACAGAAAAGCCTTAATTTAGTCTAAATAGTGCGCAATGTTGGAAAAAAGCATCTTGCATTTGAGGTACATATTTGCAAAGTCTAGGTAGGCCTATGGCCCAACGACTTTTATCTGCGTGGTTTCGTTGGCAAACAGCGACAAGAGAAATGGCCGTGCCTTCAAGAACCGAGTATTGTGACGTTCGAGAAACATTGCACTTTTTGTCCACGTGTATTTTTTTCAGCTTTTTGAAAAGCAACAGCTCGTGGTTGACGTCGTGTCGCGATCCCAGTACCGGGTCCACGCCGTTGCACGTGGCCGCAATACACGGACACGCGGCCATCTTACGCGCACTGCTCAGCTACCACAGCCAGCTGCAGTGCGGGAATAGCTGGAGCAATGCAGCAGATTCATTCAACAGCGCTTTGTTCGCCGCGAGAGATAGACGCGGCTGCGTTCCTTTGCATTTGGCCGCTTGGCACGGACATCTGGAAGCCGTGGACGTGCTACTGGAGGCGGACAGCGCTGACCGATGCGTAGACGAATGCGACAGCGCGAGAGAGACGCCACTGCACTTGGCGGCGCAGAGGGGATATCCGAAAATTGCTAGTCGTCTCCTACAGGTGTGCACTAACTAACGTACGTACTGCGTTGCGTACGTATGGCAATGGCAGCATCCGAGGTCAGTAGTGTACGTCAACTACGTAGTTCTAGGCGAGTTTAACCGATAATCTATCCTGTGATCGACTCCCACCCCAGTTTTTGAATAGGTTTGCTTGCAATAAGGAAACGTGTCAATCAAACAATAACAGACGAAAAAAACGGTATAACTACAGTACCTCACTCACGCCGGTCTTATTTCAACCGCCCACCATCCATTGTTCCCATAATTAACACATACCCCGACCTGGCGTCATTGTTGGCAACAACTCGTTCGTTTGTTGTCGGTTTTGTTGTCCGTTTTGTTGCTTGTTGTCCGTTTTATATGGGTGTTGTCGGTTTTGTTGTCGTTCGTCAACACCCATATAAAAACGGACAACAAAAAAGAAAACGGACAACAAAACCGACAACAAATGAAGGAAGTTGTTGCCAACAATGACGCCAGATCGGAGTATGTGTTAAGTGGCTATGTCTATTGTCCATGTTGGTTTTTTTTTCAGCACCACGCCGATCCGTGCTTGCGTAACGCGCGCGGCGAAACGGCGTTGGACTTAGCGGCGAGACACGGTCGGACGGCGGTCCTTCGTTTGCTGCTGGCTCACTCTCCCTCTCTGGTGCTTTCCGGACTCACAGCAGCGGTAGCATCAACGGATGACACCACCACTAAGCAGGCGGCGAATGAGAACGAGGAAGGGGAGCGGAAAAGAACGCAGTCTACAACAACAACCTACTCCGCCCTGCATTTGGCCGCGAGAAACGGACACTGGGACTGCGTAGAGGCCTTGTTGAACGCCGGCTTCTGTCTGGATTGGATTACGGAAGAAGGCAGCGCTCTGCACGTGGCCGCGCTGTTCGGGAAAACCCACGTGGTCAAGTGCCTTTTGGATAGAGGTAGACACGTGCATATGAAAGTAATTATGTAGGGTACTATGGGGTAAACCCGGCCAGCGAAGCTCCTTCGAACTTGCTGTTTCAACACATGATGAACCAAATAGCTCTTTTGAAAGAGGAGACTTCAAGGAATCGATTGATATCGTATCTGTCTCTAATCGGTCCATTGGCTACTGAAATATGCAATCCTGAAGCTAAGGTGGTCGGATTTTCCCATGGCCGCGTTTAACCCTTAGTACCCTATATTGTTGTCCGTGCGTAGGTTGCGTGGTAAAGTAGTTTTCTGTGTGCCCTACCTCTATGTACGCGGTACCCACCACTAAGAACCGTGTAAGCTGCGAGTGTGTGTATCCACCATATGCAGTAAGGCGATTGGGTTGGTCGATGGCGACCCCGCGGTATTTAGTGACAGTTTGGATGGGTATGGGTGTCTGCGGGGTCGTCGACCTTGTTCAATCATCTGGTAGCGTCAAAGGAGCGAGTGAAAAGAAGAATTGACAAAACAAATGACGTGGACGACCGCGCAGACACCGATCCAACTTTCACTAAATACCGCGGGGTCACCGTCGACCAACCCAATCGCCTTACTGCATATGGTGGATGGGCCTACTACTAACCTGCTGCAGGAATCTCAGTGCAGAATCGGGATTGGCAGGGTCGGACGGCTTTGGAGGTGCTGGAAGAGCATGAGAAGCAGAAGTCGCGCGAGCTCACCCAGCTCATGCAGAACAGCGACGCCTGGGCGGAGTGTGCCCACATGATCAAAGGTGCATCGCAAACACTGTACTCTACTGTGGTGAGGGTGCCTAGAACCTATAGCGGGTGACGGATGGCAAGTGGCGCTGCATATGCGGGTACATATAGCAGGCACTTGCGAGGGAACTCTTGTCCGGCGGCATAGCTCAATCGGTAGAGCATTGACACGGGAAGCCGAAGGTTGCGGGTTCGAGCCCCGCTGTCCCGGCGAGTTTTCCTTTCCCCTAGGAATTGGGCCTTCCGTTCACCTCGCGACATCTACTACCATATTTTTGGGTGTATATCCCCCATTGTATATCTCCCCCGCCAGTGTATAACCCTCCATTGGCAAAACATAAATGTTTCCCAGTGTATATCACCCTGGTGTATAACCCCCATGTACTGGAGGGTACCTAGCCTACCTATGTAAGCTGGTCATAAGCTAGCTACAGCTACTCCTACACCAAGCTACTATGCCTGTAAGCTTAGTTAAGCATGCCTTGTACTTGAATAACCCTGTTTTTTGATCGCGATTATGACCTAAAACACGTACAGACCTCTCTATTTTTGTATAGCCCACACCCAAAAATACGGTACTTTCTTCCATCCTTCCCACATTCACCGTGGGATAGCTTTTATGCTGATTCTTTCATAGACAACTTCATAGATGTCTATACCGGCGTGTTGAAGTGTACGGCTCGCCTCGCTGGACCGCAAACTGTCCATGGCTGGACCATTTTCCAAACTGCGCAGATGTTCCATTGGTCTCTAGCCATGGACAATTTACGGTCCAGCGAGGCGAGCGTACTTCAACACGCCGGTATAGACATCTATAAAGTTTTCTATGAAAGAATCAGCATAAAAGCTATCCGAGCGCGTTCCTGCAATTGACTCACCTCGGTATCTGTCTGTAGTAGCTCGTGACTAAAATGACCAGTACAGTACCCCGAGTCTATAAGTGCGCTACGCACCTTGTGCACGGGCAATGGTCCATTTGCGTTGTCGCGATGGGATTGGTCGGTCGATAGCGACCACGCGATATTCAGTGTAAGTTTAGATATTATTTAGGTGCCGACGGGTGCCGGTAGTGTTGGCATCTCTTGAAAATGTTTCAGCGAAAACTGATAATCAAAGCCTAGCGAGCGATGACCTCATCATGGGTAGTACACTAGAAGCGGCCTTAGCGGCTCAACAACAACAGCAAAGGGAAGATGGCCACAGCAACTGTGCATCTACGCCGAACAATGCAGCTGACCAGCAAATGTCTCCAGGTAGCACCAGTGGTGGTCAGAATGGTTCGCTAAGCAGAAGTCGTTATGAGAATTGGCTAGCACCACCAGCTTCTACTACAAGCGACAGTAGAACGCTAGATAGCAGCCCGGTATGGCAGAGAGTTCCCCAGTCGCCTACACTGCAGGAGAGAATAACGGAAGAGCGAGAAAAAGGAGGCAGAGGAGAGGATCAGTTAACGATTCAGGTAGGAGAGGAGGGAGTCATATGCATGCGGAAATAGAAATGCCTTTCTCGTTAGTAGGAGAAGTCCCTTTAGGAATGATCAATACGGAAGAGGCATTGCTTTGTACGCGGGGATATGCTGCTTATGTTTTTCCTACTTCACATGTTACTGTAAAAGGCATAAAATTCATATTTTTTTATATTCAATTGGTTAGTAATAGTCTGGCCGCTTCAGAATTCTCTATATGGAACTCAAGTCGTCTTGTGTAAAAAGAAGAATCACAAATGCGGATTTCTGTCCATGCTTCGTGTACGCCTATTCTGCTTGCAGAAGTACACGGAAACTGCACAACGCAACTTGAGTTCCAATACCGAACTCTCTAGCCAGACTATACTTTTGATGATGCTCGCTCACAGTGTACGTATACTGTATGTACCCTACACGTTGTGCCTTTTTTCAGGCAGTTCATGGCGGCAGAGATGAAGCGAACAACTGGTGCCCGTCGTTGTCTCCGTTGGGCTCTCCCGAATCGGAAAACGAAGCCGCCTCCAGTATCAGTTTGACTATAGCAGAAGAGGAGAACGAAGGCCCCACCCGAGCACGCTCATCGCCAGCCTCCTCTTCGCGTACGTTTTCCGACGAAAATCACACGCCTTCTCCCCCTTCGCAGGGTGGCAATGCAGCGAATAGCTGCAGTTACCAAGCGCCTCTCGACTACGACAGGTGGGTGCTCCCTGACAGAAGCGAAGAGAAACAGCGGCAGCAGCAGCACCCACTGTTGGCCTACGACAATGTCACGTCCAATCTGCTGGTCTACGACAACGCTCCGCTCGCAGGACACAGGCGGTGGCAGCACGAGTGTGGAGGAGACAAAGAATACGCGACGCAACGGAAGGAAGGGGAAATAGGCTGCGCAGAAATGACGAACAGCGGCTATGATAACTGGGATGAGAAGGAGGCAGTGATGAAGCGGAGAGAGAGGCGGGACACGGAGCAATCCGCGGTTTCTATCCTGGAAGAGACGTTGGAAATGATCACGAAGTCGGCGAGCGACCTGGAGGATGCTCTTAACACAAGCGGCACTAACGGGGACAAGGCCTATTTGTGTCAGGAAAGTGTGGAGAAGGAGGAGGATGATAAGGATAAGGCGCCTCTGGCACTGCTAGATGAGATGTGCTCCTCTACTGTTACGAACGCTACAGAGGAGAGGGAGGAGGAAGGAAGAATATTAATGGTGGGAGAGGAGAAGAATACGCCACCGTCCGCACTTGCGTCGGAGTCGAAGATTTTCGAGAAAATGTATCCTATCGGAGAGGTGAGTGCGTTGTCTGCGCATGTACTGTACCAACATGGAAAGCCTTTTAACAGCCATGGGTTGTATTGTGAAATCGGTGAGGATAACGTGTCTTGCTGCTAACTATGTATGTACGTACGTACATATGTACATTTTGTACTACTTGGTGTATGGGCGACCCTCCTGTTCAAGGTGATCCTTGTGGAGGCAATAGGCATGTACATTGTGCAGCTACATACGAAAGAAATCTTTACGTCCCCGGATATCGCCCGAGTGTATTTATTTACGTGAAATAGTGGGATATACTGTATCTCTTTTTTTACCACTATGTTATATGCACGTGCATAAATACGATAATAGCCATACTTCGACAATACAGGTTGCTCTATGTACACAAGAAGTGTGCATGCCTACACCTTCTTGTAGGTATGTGTACGTGTTTTATGCTTCCCTATATTAGATAAGATTTTAGCAAAGGAAAACGTCACGCATTTGCTCTAAATATACGTTCATAATAATATGCGCTGCTGTGTAGCGTATTAATTCATCGTCTTATTGTTTTGTGTAGGAGTTGCGTGGCTTCAGTAGCGCTTCCAACTCGATAGTGAGTGGTGGTGAAGGCGAGGCAGCCCAAAGCATGGAGAAAAGTCCGCCCCCGCTGCCACTTCCCACTGGCTTCTACACCAACAGCAGCAGGGAGCAGGAGACCCAAATTGCTGAACACGAGCCAGAGGAAGAATATCCCTCTGTCAGCTCAGAAGGTATGAATGAATGAATTGCTTTATCGGCATGTATAAACATGGATACCGGTAAAGGAACGACACCAATCGACCGATGAAGTACAGGTTACTGTAGGATACATACACAACAGTATTGTGTAAATAACAACGGTTATGTTGGTGGGGTACTGTGGGGTAAACCTGGCCATGGGAATAAGCTTCTGGGCTACATATCTCAGCAAGCAATGGACCGATTGAAACAAAATGGGATATATCGATCGATCCTTGAACTCTCCTCTTTCAATTAAGCTATTTGGTTCATCATCTGCGGAAACAGCCAGTTCAAAGGAGCTTAGGCTTAGAGGTAGCCGGGTTTACCCCGACAATACCCTGCAAACAACAAGACTGAAATGTCTCTACTGTGTAAGAAAATGAATAAGTGGCCCGCTACAGACGTGCTCCGAGCGAGTTCGCTCCAAGTTTGGGATGACTTTGTTTTGATCCGAAACGAACGTCAATGACTCACACGACTTCGAATTACAAACTCGGTTGTTCACACGCACGTTCCGAAAAACGGAGCGAGTTCGGAGCGAACTCGGTGATTTTGCATGTTGAAGCATAGGCAGAGCTCCGAATTCGGAGCGAATTCGAGGTTCACGTCTGTAGCGCCCCAGTGTGTGCACTCCGCTTTGTGCTCGTGCTTGCAGGCGGTCGATGCAGCTGCAGCTCGCCGGAGGAGGAAGTGGAACCGCTGCCATTGGACAAGAGTGCGAGTCAGCAACAACGAACAGGCTACAGCAGCGGAGGCCGAGCAGGAAACAACGGCAACAGCAGTCACCACAGCTCACCCTTGGACGAGAGTGCGGAATGGCAAAAGGTATTCACCATATGCAATAAGAGCCGTACTTGGTCGCGAGGCGACCCCTCTGAACTAACGTTGATTTTCAGTGCAACTTTTGATCGGTAGTCGACGCGAAAGTCGGCGCGGAAAGAAACAAACGAGCAAGAAAGACGACCGCGCCGACCTTCGCGTCGACTGCCGATCAAAAGTTGCACTGAAAATCAAGGTTAATTCAGAGGGGTCGCCTCGCGACCAAGCACTGGCTCTTATTGCATATGGTGCATTGATGCTTGACCTTAGCATCATATGAAACCGAAAACCATACCAACCATGCGATTGCCTGCCTGTCATCCCAAGCCAGCGCTCGCTCCCTCAAGCTCCCAGAAAAGTTGTACACCCTGGGAGGGTGTGGACAGCTTGAAAAAACCAAAGGATGCGCGCGTAGACAGTTGCGAAAGAAGAGGACCAACAACCGACGGAAGCGCTTGGCACGCTGTCTACGCGCGCGCGCGCGCCGTACCTTGCACGCGGCGCATAGGCACCCTTTGGTTTTTTCAAGCTGTCCACACCAACCCAGCAGGGTGTACATTGTAGCCCATTGTATTATAACCCACTCGTATCTTGTAGTACTCAGTACGAACGTACATATGATGTACCTGTTTGTGTGCTGCTTTCTGATACGACGTATGTATAGTTGGTTTTGGCTTGGTCCTGGGCTATCCGAAAAGCAAATACGATACGATGTAGGGTACTGTGGGGTAAACCCGGACACGGGGGTAAACCCGGACACCTGGTATATCACAGCAACCATACGACCGATTGAGACAAGTATTCTGCAATCGATTCCTTGAACTCTCCTCTTTCAAATGAGCTACCATGTTCATCATTGCTGAGTGGCAAGTTCAGAAAAGCTTAGGTGTCCGGGTTTACCCCATAGTACCCCACAACTTTTCCGGGAGCTTGATGGTTGTTTTCCACTGCCGCCTTCTTTCCGGGATTGATGCGGGCCGCGTTGCTTTGCAGATCAGCGACATAATGGCGTCGTTCGGCTCGGCGATGTGTCGCGAGTCGGTGTTCTCGGAGCGCTTCGAGCCACGCGTGGCCGTTTACCTGCGCAATCGCAACAGCTCCGCCCTCACTCTCACGCTCGGAGGCGCCGTCGCCTCCGTTAAGAGCAGCGGCAGCAACGTACTGGAGGAGGAGGATGGGGTTGAGAGGAAGGGCGAAGGCCCGAATCGGCAGCAGCAGCTGTCGCCGCTGGAAAGATGGTTGCGTCACAGCGGCGTCGGAGCCTGGAAAGAGCTGGCGCTGAGATTGGAGGCGCAAGGCTTCGACAAACTCGAGTTTCTGGTGAGAAGGAGGAGAGGGAGTGGGCAGTTCTTTGGTAGTTCATTGTGTCAGTGTGGAATGAGCTTGCGCAGATGTCCAGATTATGGAGAACTGTTGTCTTTTCAAGGGACTAGGCATAATAATGGTGCATTTTGAAGCTTCGGCCGCCTAAGCTCTTTTGAACTTTCTGTTTCAGCAAATTAACCCCCTTCGTAATCCCACGCGTCCGCCTGTCCGTAGCCACCCGGCAAACCCCGTCCGTAGACGGGGTTCCACCCCGTCTACGGACGGGGTTTGCCGGGTAGCTACAGACAGGCGGACACCTGGGATTACGAAGAGGGTTAACCAAGTAGCTCAATGGAAAAAGGAGAGTTCAAGGAATCGATTGATATATCATATTGTATCCATTGCTTGCTGAGACATGCAGCCCTGAAGCATACTTAGGTGACCGGAGTTTCCCATGGCCGAGTTTAGCCCGTGATACCCTACCTTCTTGTTGTTCTTGAAGCGTGACACGCTGAGCCAGCAGGAAGCCGTCTCTCTGTTTTCGGCCTGTGGCTGCAGCAAGGATGAAGTCGCCCTGGCCATGTCCCGACTGCCTGACGGCGGCGGCTGCCGCGAGAGGGCGCTGGCATCGCGACATCGCTTCCTCTCCGATTGGCTACTGGCCGTCGGATGCGCGGACTATCTCGGCCTCTTCATGAAGGCCGGTTTGGACTCGATGGCTAAGCTGACGGCACAGCACTGGGACATGCACAGGCTGCGCCAGGTGAGATGACCCTTGCGTTCCGGGTACTGTAAAGTAGAGATGGGCCGAGACTCTCGGTCTCGGAAATCTCGGTCATTTTTGGCGGTCTCGGTCTCGGTCTCGACTTTAGAATTTTCAAATTCTCGGTCTCGGTCTCGCAACTTTTAGGGCCTATTTTAGGCGAGACCGAGACTTGATTGAAATCGTGCTTCACAAGCAATTTTCATGCATTTCCGCTGAGATTTTAGCTGCCTATCGTGAAAAAATTTCCCCTGCGGGGCGATTTTAGCCATGTAATGTAGAAAATAGAAGTGAAGCACCTATTCGCCACTGTTTTCGCCATTAAAATTTTTATAGAAAACGACCATCAGAAAAAATACAAACGAAAATCCATAAGTTTTTATACCAATGCTTAGTCTCGGTCTCGGTCTCGATCTCGGTCTCGACAAAATTCCCTAATCTCGGTCTCGATCTCGGTCTCGGAAAAAATAATAAGTCTCGGTCTCGGTCTCGTTTTCAGCAATAATCCAGTCTCGGCCCATCTCTACTGTAAAGTTTGGTGTATTACCCGATCGGGTTATGCAAACAAAGTCGACCAATTTGCTCGGGGTATACTCGATATTGGGCTATATTCGATATCGGGTTATACACCAAACTTTACAGTAGGTTTGTACGTAAGTAGTAGAAACCAAGACGACGACGCGCGCGTTGCGTCGTCGTCTACGTACGTACGTAC
>JASAMW010007591.1:0-28296 GCA_030247985.1 Epsilonema sp. ZAB3_2
AAGTAAAAAAAAAAAAAGTTCTAGAACACTAAGACAAAAATAAGCTCACCGAAACACGAACTGACAAGATGTTTTTACAGCTGGCCTGTGTTTGTGTCAGAGTCGGCCCCTAATAAGTGAACTTTCTTGCTTGGGTTTCATATTCTTGGCGGGGGTTATCCTACTCTTGATATTCATTCCGTTTGCAGGTGATCCAGTACGCGTCTCAGGGGCGCTACGAGGTGGCTGTGCCGTTGTGTAAGCAGGCGCTGGAAGATCTGGAGAAGACGTCCGGTCACGATCACCCAGACGTCGCCACCATGCTCAACATACTCGCTCTGGTCTACAGGTACGTGTACTTGAGTGGCGTGTAGTCTTCTTCGATTATGAAATCTTGCTCTTTTACTTGTCTCGCCGGAAATTGCGCGGATTTTGGGCAAAGTCAGTGGCAAACTTTTCTTGGGCGACTGACTGGGGAACTGATTTTGCCTTGCCCTACCATACAGTAGTGTGTACGTTGACTGAGAGAATACGGAGATTTGTGAAGTCGCGGTAAGGCTTTTTCGTGCACAATAGTACGAAAAATGGCATGGACTTGTAGGTGCATTTCACGCAGTAAATGTCTTCCACGACTTCGAAAATCTCCGAATTAATTCTCGAAATTAAAAGAACGGACGTAATGTATGTACTGTAGGTAGGCAGGCATAATTTTGAGTAACGCACGCAAACTCCCAGAAAGGAAGCTCACATCGGTTGTACCCGCACTAATGGAATAATTTATTGATTTTTCTATTGTTTCAGAGACCAGAACAAGTACAAGGAGGCAGCGAATTTGCTGAACGAAGCGCTGGAAATTCGCGGCAAAACACTGGGCGAAGGTCATCCGGCTGTGGCAGCAACCCTGAACAATCTGGCAGTGCTCTACGGCAAGAGAGGCAAATACAAGGAAGCCGAACCACTGTGCAAACGAGCTTTAGAAATTCGGGAAAAGGTCAGAAAAAGAATGTGACGTGCCGCGTTCCGTATGGCGATAGCCGGGCCCCGAAAATGGGACGGTGCGAGAGAAATACTGTAGGACCGGTAGTAAAATGTATGAGGTCGCATTTAGCGCTGTGCAAACGTGGTAGCGCTTTTTCTTGCAAAACTTGCTGATTTTTTAATGTGCATTTTATTACTTTTTAGCTAAGTACATTATGCGCATTTTCTTACTTTTTAGCTAAATACATTTAAAATGCGTAAAAATGCAAGTTTTGCAAGAAAAAGCGCTGCTACGTGTGCGCTGCGCTAAATGCGACCTCGCCCATTGTACAGTATGTACAGTTATGCTGTAACTTCAAAAAATAAGGACGTCCCTTGGTTATTTGTCCCTTAAAGACCGAAAAAGGGCTGAACAATTTTATTACTGATACCATGTATCCCTTAAATCGGGCTCGGCGATTGCATTGGTACCACTTTTATGCAAATTCGATACCTCTGTGCTGAGATATAGGCCTCTGAACTTTCGCTGTCCCCCTAATTTCTAAGGTTAGCCACAGGATGATGGAATGGACTTTTTCAAAATTTCTTTTTGCAAACTATATCAGCGAAATATGTAGTTTCACGTGGTGCCATTTTTATGCAAATTTATGGCTTCTGGATGGAGCTATTCACATTTGAAAAATGCAAAATATAGGCATGAAGGAAAAATTTTCCTCAAATCAGCTCATCTTCACAGGTATAGGGCAGTTTTTTACGCTGAATCGAATGAGGCAACTCACAGTGCGCTAAAGTTAACCCTTCGCGAGTTATAACGCAAAAAATGTGAAAAATTACTTATAAAACTGCACTATTTTGCATTTTACCATGTGAATTAGGCATTAATCATGATATACTAGTAAATGGTTGATAGAGCATCTCAGACATATCAAAATGGAACACTGTACGGCTGTGAAAAAACGTGCATCAGAAGCTATTTGCCACTAAAAAGGCCACTAACTTTTCACATATTTCGTATTATAACTCGCGAAGGGTTAACTTTAGCGCACTTTGAGTTGTCTCATTCGAATCAGCGTCAAAAACTACCCTATACCTGTGAAGATGAGCTAATTTGAAGAAAATTTTTGTTTCCTACCTATATTATGCATTTTTCATATGTGAATAGCTCTATCTGGAAGCCACAAATTTGCATAAAAATAGCACCACGTGAAACTACATATTTCGCTGATATAGTTTGCAAAAAGAAATTTTGAAAAAGTCCATTCCATCATCCTGTGGCTAACCTTAGAAATTAGGGGGACAGCGAAAGTTCAGAGGCCTATATCTCAGCACAGAGGTTTCGAATTTGCATAAAAGTGGTACCAATACAATCGCCGAGCCCGATTTAAGGGATACATGGTATCAGCAATAAAATTGTTCAGCCCTTTTTCGGTCTTTAAAATGGGCTAATGTTTCAAGGATTTGATAAATGTTCGTGAGGAATTGTTCGAGTAATTCTGCTGACTGATGGTAGCCTGCACGTCATGTCAAAAATATATACGGAATTTGTGACTTGCCGGGTTCCGTATGGCGATAGTTGGCCCCGAAAAGGGAGGAGAGAAATAGGACCGAACGGGAATCGAACCCGCTACCATCGGTTGCACAGCTAGGCACACCACCAGGTGCCGGCCTACGGACAGCCAGCTAACTCCCCTTACATACCTAGACCTAATTTTCGTACACTGTGTACTGGCCTCGGACGCTATTTTATTGCCATACGTACTTTGCTGGTTCGATTATTATTGTACTAGGGGAGGGAATAGAATATGGGCTAATGTTTCAAAGCGGAGATAAAGGAATGACTGAGTTGTGGGTTAGGCAGTTCATTCTGTCTGTGTCGAGTCGGAGATGAGTAATATTTTGCGTTCATGTTGAACAGTCCGTGCGGAGAGAATGAGGAAATTTTCTCCCAAGTCGTGGAAGACTTTTTTGCGTAAACTGCCATTTTCGTATAATTTTGTGCTACCTTTACGCAAAAATGCCTTCAACTACTGAGGCTACGGGCCAGTTACGCTAAGACATATGGGTGGCGAAATATCGGTAAGGGGGGAATGGAAAATACACTGGAAAAAGTATAGTACAGATGGGTCAGCTGGCCTCCATCCATTTATAATTCTATAGCGCAATTGGTCCATAATCAATGATATTGACCACCATATTCTCATTCTTTTACCATTCTTACCATTTTCCCCATCCTTTTACCATCCTTTGTCATCCCTTACCATCCATCCTATTGTTTTATCATATTTTACCATGTTTACCTGCCATCTTTTGCCACCCTTTACCATCCCTTACCATCCCTTTTACCATCCCTTACCATCCTTTTGTTTTACCATGTTTACCTGCCATCTTTTGCCACCCTTTTACCATCCCTTACCATCCTTACTCTCCTATTTTCTCCTTTTGCAGGTCCTCGGCCCCGACCACCCGGACGTGGCAAAACAGCTGAACAATCTGGCGCTGCTGTGCCAGAATCAGGGCAAGTACGACGAGGTGGAGCAGTACTACCGCCGGGCGCTGGGCATCTACGAGAACAAGCTGGGACCGGACGACCCGAACGTGGCGAAAACCAAGAACAATCTCGCCTCCGCCTACCTGAAACAGGGCAAGTACAAGGAGGCGGAGAGCCTGTACAAGCAGATCCTCACCCGGGCCCACGAACGTGAATTCGGAGCCATCGGCGGGGATAACAAGCCGATTTGGCAGGTATGTGTGTATGTGGTGGTTTAACGCATACCGCACGAAGGCGTCATTGGTGTCAACAAGTCGCTGAACTGTTGTCGGTTTGTTGACAGACGAATATGTGGGATTGTCACTTTGATGTCTTTTCAGCAACATGGTGAGAATTCCCATCAAATATTCGTTGTCAACAAACCGGCAACTGTTCAGCTATTTGTTGACAGCAATAACGGCTTGGCGGGGTATGTGTTAAGTTAAGGCGGTTGGAGATGATTAGTTCGACTTCGGCTAATGCCCGATTCACATTGAAATTGTCCTTGTCTTTGCGTGAGTTGAGCTGTGGGCACGCCGAGCGTACGCCCGACGCATGTTTCCACGTGAAAGGGCCATTAGGTGGGACTTTGGCGTTGGTTTGTTCGCTAAATGTAGGCCCTATATGTGTTCTTGATGTTTGTAGGTGGCGGAAGAACGAGAAGAGAATAAGCACGTAGCGAATCAGGACGCGGCTGCCGCCTATCAGAACCACGGCGGATGGCACAAAGCCGCCAAAGTTGACAGGTACGTAGGGTACTATGGGGTAGACCCGGACACCTAAGCTTTTCTGAACTTACCGCTTCAGCAAATGATGAACATGGTAGCTCATTTGAAAGAGAAGAGTTCAAGGAACCGATTGGTAGAATACTTGTCTCAATCGGTCTTATGGTTGCTGAGATATACTAGGTGTCCGGGTTTACCCCCGTGTCCGGGTTTACCCCACAGTACCCTACGCAGGAAACCGTCTACTGTAAAGTTTGGTGTATAACCCGATCGGGTTATACAAACTAACATAGTCGTCCAATTTGCTCGGGGTATATTCGATATCGGGTTATACAAAATATCGGGGTATATTCCAAACTTGCTTATTTCAGCGTATAACAGCTTTTTGAAGCATTTGGCGCGAGGTGAATATCGGGTTTATACAAAATACTGAAACTCAAAGTCGACCAATTTGCTCGGGTTATATTCGATATCGGGTTATATTCGATAGCGGGTTATACACCAACTTTACAGTACATTATGCGTCATTGGGGCGCCACAGATGAGAACTCCGAATTCGGAGCCCTGACTATGCTTCAACGTGCAAAATCTCCGAGCTCGCACCGAACTCGCTCCGTTTTTCGAAAGCGTGTGAACAGCCGAGTTTGTAACTCGGAGACGTGTGAGCTATTGACGTTCGTTTCGGTTCAAAACGAAATCACTCCGAACTCGGTTCGAATTCGCTCGGAGCTTTCTTAGAGCTCGTGTGTAGCGCCCCACTGAGGTATTCGCCTTGCTCCATAACAGCGGTCGTCGTTTTCGACCTCCCCGTCGAATTGAGCTGTAGTTATCACACACACGCAAACCACGCCGAAGCAATTATTTTGCGTGTGTGTAATAACTGCAGCTCAAAATTTGGCGTTTTTGCGCAAAAAATAATTGTTTCGCCGTGCTTTGCGTGTCTGTGATAACTACAGTTCAATTTGGCGGGGAGGTCGAAAACGACAACCGCTCTTATGGAGCAAGGCGAATAACTATATGTATAAAAGGGGATCTTGTACAATTTCGGTCCGGCCCTGCGTAGCTCAGTCGGTTGATGGAGTGTACGGTAATCGAAGGACCATCCGGGTTAGAGTCCCCGCAAAAATGGCTGCAGATATGAGGGACCGATTTTAATCGGCCCGGTCGGCTAACAACCCGTTTTGTGTGGAATGCGGAGCCATGGGTTCTGCGCAAAACGGGCAGCTGTTTGCTTGAATAGCTGGCCTAAAACAGACATTTGTCGTCTCCTGACGTCATGAGAGAAATCAGAAGGGATGAATTTCAAAATATGCCCGGGAATCGAAACCCTTTGTCTTGGACTGGAGTACTGCACGATATGACGGCCGTTTAATGACCCCGTAGATGGCAATTTTTTGTTTTTCACATGGAATTTGTTCTGGGACAGTTTCTTATTGACGTAGGAAGTTAGCTGTGGCTACTTTCAACAGAACTTGAAACATTAGGCCATTATCTCACCCTGTGTTCCGCTGTGCCTGTTGCGGAGGGAGTTTGCAATAGTGAAACATCAGATTTCTCAGTTGAAGCCATCGTGTTTTCTGTTGCAGTCCAACTGTGACGACGACGCTGAAGAACTTGGGCGCCCTCTACCGGCGACAAGGAAAGTACGAGGCAGCTGATACGTTGGAGGACGCGGCGTTGCGAGCTAAGAAACAGGTAAAGAAGATGTTTCACGCAAGCTGCAAGTAAAATAGCATTTTTTTGCTTCGTGTAACTGGACCGTACGGAACGCGAAATGCGGTAAACCCGTGAGTAGTGTGATATTTCACGGCAATAAACTCTTTTCAACCGGGTGCGAAATAAGGCGGATTGTATAATGTACCAATGAGGCTACATGCTCTTATTGCTTAGACAATGTTTTCCTTATGTTTCGGGCGGCTTTGCTCTATTCCATACAAGTTGACAGTGCGGGGTAATTTGGGTCGGGTGGAAATTCGGGCCACACCCCTGCTTATCTTCCTTCAGAATGGCTGAATCACGGATCTGTGTGAAAACGCTCAGATAGAAGAAAGTGCAAAGATCAATTTTGATATCACGTGATCAATTTTGCACCTTCCCAAACAGGAGATTACATCAGAGCCCGAATTACCCCCGACCCGAAATACTACCCGAACTGTCCTGTCGTACAATTTCTCCTTCTATCGCTTTTCGCTTGCCCTGCTTGAGGTGATTGGGGCGTAGTTATTTCTGTACTGTAGAAGCTAACTGAAACTTCAAAATGGGCCATTTACAACCTGGTAGGTAGGGTACTGTGGGGTAAAACCGGTTTTCATGCTTTTTTCAATCTAGCCTACTATAATGGTGGGGGGGGGGGGGGGGGGGTATTTGACCAGAACAATTAAAAGCTAGGTCGGTTTTTGCACTAATTGGATTGTCTAAAGCAAGAAAGCCAATCCGGAATTGCCGCAGACTAGATCCCGCTTCTACCCCACAGTACCCTACTTGGTGTAACACGTCCAAGAGTATTCTTCTGTTCAAGCTGCTGTCTGTGTTACAGCACACAGCAGACTGTGACGTAGTCTGTCCACTGAGAGAATTAGGAGATTTTAAATTTCTCCCCAAGTTGCTGGAGACAATTTCTGAACGGTCGCAATTTTGTGCTAATTTGCGCGAAAGCCCTACCTTCCCGATTTGGAAATCTCCTTCTTATTTCAGTGGGCAAACTACAATATATGCTTTTACTGGAATTGAATGTTGGGTGAAGGGTGTGATGCAAATTTCCCCGCTATCTATGGCTATCCTTACCGTAGTACCTATATATTGCAGTCTTTGGACGCGGTCCGTCAGGCGAAGGTGGCTCAGTTGCTGGGGTCGGAGGTGGCGGCGTCCGGCGCGGGTTCGGATCCCGGCAAGCGCCGATCTCGACCCTCCACTCCTGACAGTAGCACTAAACCGGGATTCGGCAGTGGTCAGGTGAGTCACGTTTTTTCCGGAATTTTTTTATTTTTAGCGGGAATTTCGCAGGCTAGAGGAACGTCTTTTGCGATCCGTCGCTTTTTGCTGGAAATACTAACTAACGGCTAGAGTTTGCCTTTACTGCTGAACTAACAGATAGTGCTTAGGCTAACTTTGGATGGGGTCCAAAACGAACTAACTTTTGACCATGCTCATATGGGCAGGGAAGTGGGGGAATTTAGGCCGGTGTTGTTCCAAATTTTCCCCCGTACCCGTGCATATATGAATACGGTCACTAAAATTAACCTGCTTCATATTCCAACGTAATAATAGAACAAGCACCGATGAGGTGGTGGTGACTGGAAAATGCATGCGCATGCGCTAAAGAAAAGCTTTTTTGTTTTTTTCATGGCTGAGTTTGCTTCTTCTTTTTCTGCGCTTCTCCTCTTTCTTGCTTTCTTTTCATCCTTCAGCAAATCTGCCTTCTTTTCCTTCGCACATTTTGGTGGTGATGTGACGTTGGTTGCATACACAGATTCATTCAGTATCGTGTCGTGTTCGTGAGCTATTCTTCTGTTTATTTATGACGTAATATTTGCAGCACGTGAGCGCGATGTCGGCCGGATTTGAAGAGGCGCCTGCTCCCATCCTCACCAGTACCGGCGAAATCCTGAATCCGGTGGGGTTAAACGCGCTGAGCGGCGGAGGCGACGGACGCACCGCTAGGGGAGGTGTTAACATGGCCGGAGCCGGGCCGCCAGGCCAGGGAGGAGCGGGGTTAAGATCGCGTCTGTTTCACGCGCTCGGATTTCAGAATCAAGGACAGGCTCCACCTCCGTGAATGATTACACCACAGTGCTGCATCCACTCTGGTCCCTTCGTGATCCTCAGGCACAATTTGTGTTCCATTTAGACCTGGTCCCGAAGCGAACGAAGACGCGTAACGTATTACGGTACGTTACACACGTGGTAAAAACGAAGACGGCGTTGCGTCGTCGTAACGTTCGCATCGGGACCAGGTTAATGGAATAAATCGTGCCTGAGCATCATGATGGGACCAACGTGGATTGGGCAACGTTTATTGTTGTATGTGGTAATACGGGGTAAACCCGGCCGTGGGTAGCACTGAAAATCATTCTGTGTACTTTGGTGGCCGGGTTTGCCCCACAGTACCCCGTGTACGTACAGGGTGATTTATTTCTCATGGTGGATTTTGATTGCCAATTTCACCAGGTTACCCTGCACCGATTTCGCTCAAATTTTGCCCACATATTTCCGAGCGTTCACCATTTACTTGGTAAAAATTTCGAGTTAAAATACTGCACCTGTAGTGAGAAATACGGCAGAGAACATGAAATCACAATTTTTCAACATTTTGACCGTAAGTTTCGACTACTGCTACAATTCTTCCATCAAAATATCGAAATTCATGGCAAATGGCAATACTGCTGCATTTTTTTCGAATGGTAAACGGCTTTCGCTTGTTTTTGTAGACCCTTTCCGTCTTTTTGGCCCCCCAGAAAGAATTCAGGAGTCATCAAATCGGGTGATTATGGCTCATCAGCTGATGATGCAGCACTGATGAGTCATGAGCAGCACTGGAGAATCTCCAGCAATGCCACCAACACTGTCAATGTTTTTTGTCAGTTTAGGGCTTAGGTTCCATCTTGTTGAAATTATTTTGCTCTTAGGAAAGAGCCGTTGGGCTCCAAAAAGAGGCTTCAATCATCGGGCAGTAAAAAGTCTGTAGAAAAAGCTCGAAATTGCCATTTTGAAAGGAAGGGGCTAATTCTCACTACCAGTGCAGTATTTTAACTCGAAATTTTTACCAAGTAAATGGTAAACGCTCGGAAATATGTGGACAAAATTTGAGCGAAATCGGTGCAGGGTAACCTGGTGAAATTGGCAATCAAAATCCACCATGAGAAAAAAATCACCCTGTACATACACATTGGAGAGAGATAATGGAGGGTGTTTACATTTCAGCTACTGACCAATGATTGTTTTCTGTCCTTGTGATGAGGGGTGACGGTACATTGTAGGTTTTCTATTTTCGTAGAGGCCGGACAAAGGGAGAAGGATTCAATAAAATTTATCATGATGGATGTAGGCCTATGTGTTGGTTCTGTAGATTATGGAAATGGGTGACTAAAGAATAATTGTATCAGTCTAATTTTGTGAATGTGCCTTTTGGCCTTTATTGAGGCTTCACCTCATGCATATCAGCTGGATTGATTGTGGTTGGGAAATTTTTGGAAAATTCTTTGCATAGGCTTTTGTAAAAATTGTGACTTGGTGTACTGGATGGGATAATAAATCCATAAATGAGACGTGGGATAGGGATATATTTGTATTCTACCGCAGTTAGACTGTAGTATTATGTAATGTTGCTTTTCTCTTACTTTTCAAGGTGAAAATTGATAGCTTTTGGTCCTGTCCTGGTGCTTTCTTTTCTTACTATAGTAATGATGTGGGTCAATTGAACAAAGAGACACTTGATTTGCTTTTGTGAATTATTTTTTATTGCACACCAGTAAAGCACTGTTTTCCTCCCGAATAAATATTATTACCTCACCTCGTGAAAGTTTGCTGTGTGCATGATGCGGCATGCAATCATTGGCATGAGACATGGATTGATGATGGAGTACGTACTTAGTAGAGACGATATTGATTTTTGATACCCTCTATTGGCCGAAACAAAACGTGGCAGCTTTCAAATGATATAAAATTTACTGCTTCAGACGGCATTTTCTCACAGAAATTGTTTACTGGGGGTGGGGACAATATTCGGCAACTGACTGTAAAATTTCATTGCGAATGCTGCCTGTTTAGCTTCGTGTAACTCTTTCCTTCCGTTGTTCGTGGCGAAGTTTGTTACTGGTGACCGTGTTCTTGGTCTGTCTTTTGAAGCAGGAGCTGCAATCGGATTGTGGAGAAATGGGTGGAGGTGGAGGTGGCCAATTGAAGAGAAGTGGCTCCTTCAGTCAGCTGCGCTCCAGTATCAAGAAATCCAGCTCCAAGTTCATTCAGAAAATTACTGGTGCAGGTGGAGGTACTTCGGGTGTAAAATCGGAGACGAAAAGCAGGGAGAAAGCGTAAGAGTAGAAACGATTTTTGGTGGATCATTTGCTGATACTTTTGGCATGAATTTGGAGAGTAGAGTATGATTTTTCTTCCACTCATCTCCACCAAATTGGGCAAGTACATAAATTTTTTACTGTCTCATACAGATAACAACAGATGAAGGTACATAATCTAGAAATTTGGTACTAGGGTCTTCTACAACATTGTGTAGATATTAACCTCACAGCATAGGATTGAATGAAGGAAATTCGTAAAATAAAAGTTGAAACAATTTGGAAAACTGTTACATTGCTGGAAAGGAAAGTAGTTATTGTTTGTTTTCAGAATTAGAAGAACGAATTCCCTTCAGCAAATCAACAGCAACTACGCCACTGACACTTCTTATCTACAAATTCCAACTCGACAGTCTTATCACCAGTCGCCTGAGCAACAAACAAGCAGCAACTTCTACAACTATCATCAACATTTTCCAAATCAGCATCCGCCACCTATGCCTTCTTCAATGTCGAGGTCTGTCTCTCATCAACATTGCAGTTTTCATCCTCAACAAATGCCAAAACAAATTCTGCATAATCATCAAGTAAACAACAGGACTCCTACTTCTGGTTCTAAATATGACCAGCAGCAGAGAAGGTCATCGCACTTATTTTGAGTTTGAACCTTTTGTATGATGATGTTTTTGCCCCCTGAGGCTCAATTGTAGGTCTATAGAAGTGACTTCTGTCCTGTCATTGGATAGAAAGAAACTAATAGCCTATGTTCTGTAATGTGATGTTCTAGCAATGGCACTGTTGTTCATGGATATTTGACCTTGTTTGGTTGGGTCAGTGCCTACCAGCCATCTATGTGTGCAATACTGCAAAACTGCAGAAGCTGCACATTATTATATTACTAATTTCTTTTTGCCTCAAAGTGCACGTGTTTCCTTTGAAGTAAGCAGCTTCATTGCCTGTCAAGTGTCTGTAAATGCACAAGACCAGCCTTTCTGAGGAGTTTTTTCTTTATTTTGGCTTTAGCTTTCACCATGAGTCGAATAGCATGTCGGCCTACTTTACTTTCAATAAATATATGTACCTACTCACAGGTACAGATTTTCTATTGTTAAGAGGTGTACAGTACACTTTTACATGGTCTGTCAATAGCCAATGGTCTTTGTCAACTGTTGTTCACGTTGTCATAAGGTGCCTTATTTGTGCTTACTGAACTTGTTTTTGGGTCCCAACAGAGAATTTACCAACATGATATTATCTTACCACATGCCACTGAAGCAGAACAATGTGCACTGCAACGCTGTGTCATGTTGGTAATCAATGATGCCAATGCGCATTATCGAAGGGTGCAAGTGGTTTGCAGCATTTTTTGAGTTTGTATTTCCACTAGTAGTAGGAGATGGTAAGGCTTTGTTCATAAATTACGTAACGCCGAAATAGGGGGGAGGGGGGGTTTGGCCCAGCGTTACTGTTGCGTTACTTTACTGGGGGGGGGGGGGGGGGGGGGGGGTGGCACAGCAAACGTTACGTAACGCCGATTTTTTGGTGTTCTAGCACTATTGATGCCAAACCGCCCAGTACCCATGGTGGAGCACGACTATTGCTTTCAAGGCATATGGTAGGCCTAATTGATATCAATAACCAATAAACTACATAGCAGTAATACTAAAAGTATGTCATGTACTGGTGCATTCTGTAATGCATACATAGCTTACTACGTAGATGTACAGAATGTAAATACAACATAATGTACAGTACAGTACATCATTTTTCATCCAAACGTTACGTTACGTTTTGGTGGGGGGGGGGGGGGGGTGTTGGCCTAGCGTTACGAAAACGTTACATAGGGGGAGGGGGGGTGCCAGCGATTGCATTTTAGCGTTACGTAATATATGAATAAAGCCTAACTTTCCTAGTTGACATTGCAGCTGTTAGTTCTACTGTTGTAGTCCAATAATTGATAGTATGGAGGGAAAAGTCAGTACCTTGACCATTTCCAGTTAGACATCAGTGATGTGAGTGAGTGTGTGTTGTACTATAGAAATGAAAGCTCGCAAATTATTATAAGTATTATTCTACTAAGTGCTGCTGCAGTTTGAGTGGGAATTTGTGAAGATAGACAATGATGGATGCCTGTTGACCCAATGTGCTCCTCAGTACGCATCATACTTTTGACTTGGAGCAGCTGTTGCAAAGACCTGTGTATAGAAATTTACTTTTCTTCTGAATTACATGGTGAGGTGACTGTTTTTTGCTGGAATTCCTTTGAATATGCCTATACATCTTGAGTCTTGTCATGTTTTGTGGTTCTTAGTAACTGATAACTCACATCAGTTTATGGTGCCACATAAATTGTGCAACACCAGGTCAAATCTGCCCAGGAGACAGATTTTGTGCATGGCATGCTGCAATGGGCTGGCCATTGACCCTGTGGCACCATTTACTGCAGTGAGTATTCAAGTTTAAAAAGTCTTGTGTGCCTGTATGGACATGGTTCACATCACATGCGTGTACTGTTACTGTAAGCCACTTGTGCTTTGATGTTTTATGTCTTTGAGTTTAGCCCCATACTATTGCTCTGTACTTGTTGTGTGTGCTGGTTTGGTACTTCTGACTAGATACAGCTTCATCATGGTGGTTTACCCAGAAGTTATGACTTATAGCTTTGACACATCATGCATTGCATGATTTTATTTTATTTTTGTTATAATGTAGAGGCAGGTGACAGTCTAACCTAAACTAAATGGAGGAAGGCAGAATCTCATGTTTGCTACTCTTGCAGCTTTTCATCTGTCTAGTCAGATCAGATAGGTAGCTCACTACTGTTGATATTCTCACAACAAGATTTTACAATAGTTTGTGCTTTACATGCTGCATTACAGGATGCTGCTTGTGTGCATACACACCAGTTTACATTGGCAGAATTTTCAGTCACAAGATGTCACAGATATTCTTTCCAGTTATATGTTCATTCCATCAGTATCCAGTTCTGCCATCATGTGGCATGCAATACTAATGCTCCCGATCATTTCATGAGAAATAAAAATTTATTTTGCATTTTTACAAGGAGGAAACTCAAACGTACATATTTTGCAGTACGCGTACAATGTAGCATGTGATCGCGTTGTAAAAATGATGATGGTCCAATTCAATGGTCAAGTTATACGTATTGTTTGGGGTGGTCTACCCTCACTAGCGCGAATCCGGAAGCGCCCCTCTCAGTAGCGCGAAACCCAAAATAGCGTCATGAGGTGAGCGCGTCATCTCACTAGCGCGATTTGCATGTGCGCGCCTGGAAGCTTGCGCAAATCTCATGTGCGCGACACCTCAAAATAGCGATTTTATGTTTTCGCGACCCCCCAAAAGCGCGATTGCATGCTTTAGCGACATGCCAAAAGCGCGATTTTTCCTAAAGAATAACTTTTATTTTGAGCGAGAAAACAATTGGATTACTGGGTATTTCTTGCTGCCACTGCCATTGCTACTGTCTGTTATTCAGCATATTCCCTGACATGTAGGTACATTGTACATACATGCATCAATGTCCTTTATGCTAGACTAACATTGGAAACTGGCTAAAGATGTAGCCACTCCTACTACTACATAACAGATTGTATTGCACAGGGTGTTTCATAATAAACTGAACACCTTTCCGTGCATTTAACTCTGGAACCACACGTTGGATTTTCATGCAGTTTTTTGTATTTAGTATAGCCATGGCTTCAACTTTGATGTTTACACAATTTTTGAAGAATGTGGACTGAATAGTTGAAATTTTATTCACATCTAAGCTGAAGCCTTGGCTACTAAATGCAAAAAACCACATCAAAATCCAATGTGTGGTTCCAGAGTTACATCCACAGAAAGGTGTTAGGTTTACAGACACTCTGCACAATACTGAATATGTGGTAAATAATGCGTGATGTGGAGTGACTTGCCACTGTGTGGAGTGTGGGCTACTGTTTTTAAGAATTTGCATTGTGTCACTAACTTGTTCAGTTTGCCCCTTGGAAAGGAGTAATGCTCATAAAGCAAATGAGCTCTAATTTAGGAAGGAAATCATGTTTCACGCTAATGAGACATGCGCAACTGGGACTTCGCGCTAATGGATATTCGCGGACATTTTTCGGCGCGCAAAGTATGTGGCGCGCTAATGAGAGAGCGCTCTTCTGGAAAACGCGGACATTTGGTGACGCGCTACTGACACTTCGCGCTTTTGATTTCGCGCTTCTGGGTGATGCGCAACTGCGATTCGCGCTAGTGAGAACACCCCTTTGGGGTCCGCGAAAGGCGAAATTTGCATGCTATGCGCGAAATTTCGTAGAATAATACTACGGGGTGAGAATGACGACGTACGGCTAACGGGAAACGCGTGACGTGACGTTGACGTCACGTTTACGTTCACGTCAAGATTTGGGCAACAACGAATCCGCGCAGAACGCAGAGACGCAGAACGCAGAATAAATTGCGCAGAACGCAGAGACGCAGAATACAGGGTGTAAATGACGCAGAATCTTTTTGTATGGCAATCCCTTAGCGTGCTGCGAAGTTTAGAAGGACGATTCAGCCATGTACTCCTAGAAATCAGGGCGCCACGCGCGCCTGCGCAAGGCAAAATTCACTCAAAATCTGAGTGGTAAACTAAGTTTGCCAAACTCAATTTTTAGAAATCTTCTTGGTAAATTAAAAGTGCCACTCCCAATAATGTCTCATTTGAAATGGATGCTGAACACCAACGTTTGCACTGCGTTTCCACTGGCACAAACACGGCTTGAATGCTGATGCAGATGTCAATATGAATGCCAACTGTGATGGCTTAACATTAGACCCATAAGTAAAGAAATCAGTTGGAGTTGCATTTCGCTGCGGTTTGTATTTCATTGCATTTTAGGCTAAGGCTTAGGCTTAGGTATTGGATGCAGAGGGATAGGCCTCAGCCTAAGCCTAAGCCTCAAAGTCCATCTGTCGGCCTGCGCAAAATAGATATAACCATTCACTGCCCAGCGCCAGTCACTTCAAACACCTCAATGGATCTTCTTCACTGATGGGTTGAACGTTAATGCAACCTCCCAGATAACCCCCTGACCTCCCAATGATAACCTCCCAACCTCCCAATGATAACCTCCCACCACATTTACCTCATTATGGCTTCTTGCCAGGGTGCTGTGTTGACCTTTGACTGCACTAATGCAAGCTTTTGGGAGTGGCACTATTAGTTTACCAAAAAGTTTTTGAAATTTTGAGATTGGCAAACTAACTTTCCCACCCAGGTTTTGGTGGGCGCGTACAGCTCTCTAGGAGTACATGTCTGGATGCGTCTTTTCTAAACATCACAGCACGCTAAGCAATCACTATTCTGCGCCATTTACACCCTGTATTCTGCGTCTCTGCGTTCTGCGCAATTTATTCTGCGTTCTGCGGCTCTGCGTTCTGCGCGGATTCGTTGTTGCCAAGATTTGGGAAATAAAAAAATATAAAATAAAATACAACAAAAACAATAACGAATTTTGTTGAATTGATTTGATGCCAATTTACTTCTATTTTTTAGATCGATTTTATTCTGCATTTCCAGACATAAAATCCAAGCCATGTCGGACAAGAAGAAGTCGAAAAAGCGCAAGCAGACTCCTGCCGCCGCCATCTCCGATCAAGATTCAATAACACCGCAAGACTCCTCTGATTCCTTCACTCCCGTGGATCTCAAGCGTGCAAAACAAGCGAATCTCTCTGCTTCCGCAGAAGAAAACGGCCTTCTTCAGACCGCCGCGGCAGAAAACGGCAGTTTAGACGATGCAGCAGCGTCAACTCCGCTTGAAACATCAAGTTTACCGGTTGATGTTTTGCTGAGGGACGCCGACGCTTTGTATTATTTACTGAGTTTTCTTCCTCTACGCGATTGGATCTCTTTGGAGCTTTTGAACAGGGCTTGGAGAGGCGCCTTGCTCTCCCAATGGCGGAGACGACGCAGGTAAATTTTGTGTAATAGTTATTCAAATATGGTTGTCAACACTTCCTCGGGTTTTTGTAGTAGTGCGGGGTAATTTGGGCCTGGGGTAATTCGGGCTAGTCGAGAAGGAAAATTTTCCGAATGTGCCAGGGAATCGAACCCTGGGCCTCTCGAGTTCCAGCCGAGCGCCTTATCCATTTGACTACACACTCGGATGACCTCAGTCACACAATTTCCCCTTTTGATCATGACACCCTACCCTGTTTTCTTCTTTTGACAGAGGCAGGCGACATGTGTAACCGTCTCATGGTCCATTCACATTGGAGACATGCGCTGAGCGCGCGCCCGGCGCACGTCTCCGTCCGATGTGATCGGGCCATTAGTATTGTTTTGCTAATGTGTGCATAGAGAAGAAAGTACATGGGATTGATTGATTGCAGGTTGAATGGAGTGGAGCTTGCGGTGGCTATCAGAAGACAGAATGGGCCTCAGTTGAAATGGAGAGGGGTTGTATACCACAAAGCGGCTAAAGAGAGGCGAATCAGGATGGGATTGTTTCGCGATTGGATGCTGGCTAGGTGAGGAAGATGACTTGGGACGGTCAGTTAGTCAGTCTTTTCTTTTGCAAAACGCGCGAAAGGGTCGAACCCACCATACCAATAGATTGACATTAGGATGAACTATCACGAGTATACAATGGACACGCCGCTGAGGGAAAGCGAAAGTCTTGGTTCGTTCACATTTTGAACTCGTTCATTCCCCATTCGACCTGACATACCGCATTTCGTATGGCAATTGCCGGGCCCCGAAAAGGGGAAGAAGAGTAGTAGGACCGAAGGGGAATCGAACCCGCTACCCTCGGTCACAGCTGTGGACTTTTAGGCACACCACCAGGTGCCGGTCCAAGGACAGATGGCAGCACTAGTTTACGTACACTACTGGCCTCGGACGCTATTGCTATTCGTATGAGACCGTGTTCATTTCAGGTGTCCCAACCTCACCGAGCTCGTGGAGGTGTGCACCGCCTGTTTCCTGCCCACGGACTACGTTCCGGCCATGGTGCTGGACGACTTTCTCCGCTTCGAGGGCGGCGGGCTGCGCCATCTGGACGTGAGTAGCTGTCAGCCGCAGTTGCCGGCGGTCGCGCGCGTGCTGGAGGAGAGGGGAGAGACGCTGGTGTGGGTGAATCTGGGCCGCGGCATGCTGCAGCTGCCCCAGCAGAAGAGGGACGTGACCGGAGTGCTCTACTCCAACAGGGAGAAACCTACCGAGATTGGTGAGTGAGGAGAGAGGGAGGGAGAAGGTAGCTTTGTTGGGTGTGCCAAGCAGGGAATCGAACCCTGGACTGGAGAGCCATCCAGGCGAGCGCTCTAACCATTGAGCTACACACCTGGATGACATGAGTCTTGCAATTTCCCCTTTTGAGCAGGAGAGGAGAGGGTTCGCGGTCACTTCGTTGCGGTTTTTTTCGTTGCGGACATTTTGTTGCGGACCTTTCGTTGCCGCGGTCACTTCGTTGCGAGAACTTTCGTTGCGGTCACTTCGTTGCGGTTTTTTTCGTTGCGGACATTTCGTTGCGGCCGTCCTCTGGTCATTTCGTTGCGAGAACTTTCGTTGCTGGTATTTTCGTTGCGGGTCATTTCGTTGCCGGTCTAGATTTGGTCATTTGGTAGTGAGTACTTTCGTTGCCGTTCATTTCGTTGCGAGATTTACCTAAGCCTAAGCCTAAGCCTAGCCTGCAACGAAGTGAATGGCAACGAAAGTACTCACTACCAACTGACCAAATCAAGACCGGCAACGAAATGGCCGGCAACGAAATGACCGGCAACGAAAGTTCTCGCAACGAAATGACCAGAGGATGGCTGCAACGAAATGTCCGCAACGAAAAAACCGCAACGAAGTGACCGCAACGAAAGTTCTCGCAACGAAGTGATCACCGCCGCAACGAAATGACCGCAACGAAGTGACCGGCTACCAAGTGACCGTATCCCGAGGAGAGAAGGGGAAGGGTGTGACTGTGGTGTGGGGTTTTTGGCTGATTCTGCTTAGGGAATGAGTGATGCGAATAGGGTACTACTTGTTTCATCCTGTTCTTCAGTGTGTTGAAGAGCGTTTCTCTGGAAATGCACCTTAGGTACCTTTTTATGGTCCAGCAGCCATTTTCCAAACATATTGGGACTACCGCATTACATTGCTGACCAGTTTGCAATTTAACCCCTCCTGTATGCTGAGATATGGCTGCTGGTAGGCCCAATTTTCCCCCCACTTGCCCGCCACTTTTTTCAAAAATTCTTAGCATCATTCTACTCCATTTTCTTCGCAGATTTCGGTTTGGGGCATGCCCCTTCGATATTTTGATGAATATGGCGTGATATAGTCCAAAACGCGGTAATTTTGGCTAATTTGATCATTTTCGTCAATTTTTATGGTGTTTTCATCAAAATATCGAAGGGGCATGCCCCAAACCGAAATCTGCGAAGAAAATGGAGTAGAATGATGCTAAGAATTTTTGAAAAAAGTGGCGGGCAAGTGGGGGGAAAATTGGGCCTACCAGCAGCCATATCTCAGCATACAGGAGGGGTTAAATTGCAAACTGGTCAGCAATGTAATGCGGAAGTCCCAATATGTTTGGAAAATGGCTGCTGGACCATAAAAAGGTACCTAAGGTGCATTTCCAGAGAAGCGCTCTTCAACACACTGAAGAACAGGATGAAACAAGTAGTAGGTAGAAAACAGGAGAAAAATTGGCCGCCTTGGGAATCGAGCCCAGATTCTTTGCAAGCGAGCGCGCTATGCATTGAACTGCACACGTACAGATCACCCATAGCCTACCGTATTTGTGGGTAGGTCAGGCTTATCCGATGCACTCTAACTGGTCTAACTTTCCCTCCGCTGCCTTTTTCATTTGGAAGGACTGGTGTTTTCTGCCTTTTTCTCTTCCAAAATTACGAATCTTTTCCCTTTACCGTATTTACCTGTGCATAGCCCCATGGGGCTATGCAAAAATTGAGAGGTCCTATATGGGGCTATGCATAGGGGGGGGGGCTATGCATAGGGGGGGGGGGGGGGGGCTATGCATGGGACATTTTTTATGTTTTTAAAAGGTGCGTAGAGGCATATTTTTAGGTCAAAAGCACGTGTTTTAGGGCATAATTGAGGTCAAACCAGGGTTATTCTAGTACAATACACCCCCAAGAAGGCTTATAGGTATCTTAGCTTGGTGTGGGAGTGGCTATGGGTACCTTATGACCAGCTTATGTAGGTAAGTTCAGGTACTGTACAGTACTGTACAGTACATATGGGGCTATGCATAGGGGGGGGGGGGCTATGCATGGGTCATTTTTTATGTTTTGCCAATATGGGGCTATGCATAGGGGGGGCTATGCATAGGGGGGGGGGGGGGGGGCTATGCACAGGTAAATACGGTATTGCCATATCGTGAGGTCATCGTGTATTTTTTTGATTGTCAATGTGTTTGTGTTGTGCAGGTTTGGCAGCCACAAACGGCACGATGCAGCGCTGCTTCAAGGCGCTAAGCGCGTTGGAGTGGCTGAGCGTGCGCCACTGCGAGCTGGCCAACGGACTCTTCCTCTGCAGTCTGCCCCGGCCGGAGAAGCTGCGCCACCTGGACATCAGCCTGTCGCCCACCCTGAAATACAAGGAGATCGTGAGCTCAGGTACAGAGTAACGGCGACCGTTTAACCAGCTCCGTAATCCCAGGCGTCCGCCTGTCCGTAGCCACCCGGCAAACCCCGTCCTTAGACGGGGCACCCGTCCGTAGACGGGGTGGAAAAACAAACCCCGTCTACGGACGGGGTTTGCCGGGTGGCTACGGACAGGCGGACGCCTGGGATTACGAAGGGGGTTAACCAGCTCCATAATGCTCTGACTCGCAGGGCCCGCGGGTCACCCGCAGTCATTGGTGCGCTTCAGACGTGCTCCGAGCGAGTTCGCTCCGAGAAGCCTCCGAATTCGGAGCGAATTCGAAGCATAATTCGGTTGTTCACACGTAAACGTTTTTGCTCCGAATAAACACGGCGCGCTTCTTTTCAGTCGTTCACAAGGGGAGATAGCAAGGCCGAGCAGCTTTTATCACTTTGCGGAGGTTCACGCGCCACGTCGTAAATTTTCTGCGCAGTTTTTTTGTTTTTCTAATTAGCTCCGACTTTTGCTCCGAGAAGCCTCCGAGTTCGGAGCTAAACTCGGTGGTTCACACGTCTCCGAGTTTCAAACTCGGCAGTTCACACGTACGTTTGGAAAAACGGAGCGAATTCGGAGCAAACTCGGAGGATTTACATGTTGAAGCATAGTCAGGGCTCCGAATTCGGAGTTCACGTCTGAAGCCCACCATTGGTTGGATCAATAATTTTCTCCTTTTCCGCCGGCGCTTCTATTCGGTCCCCGGTGACCCGCGGGCCCTGCTTCCAGAGCATTACGGAGCTGGTTAAACTATACCGCACGAAGGTGTCGTTGGTGTTACCCGACAAGTCGCTCAACCGTTGTTGGTTTGTTATCCGTTTGTTGAAAAGTAATATAGGGGATTATTTTGGTTATTTTATTTGGTTATATGATTTGTCGTCAGCAAACACGGACAACAAAGCGGCAACAGATGGGCGACTTGTTGACAACATTATTTCGCCATTTGTGCGCTATGTGATACCTCTCTGTTTCCATTGAGGTAAAGATGATAAAGGGTGGAAAATTCAACCGTGGATCACCGCCTCTGAATTTTACCCTTTGGCTACTTTCCTTCCTTGATAAGTTTTTGTCGATTTACCCAGTTACCCTCACTGAAGTAAAAGTATAAACCCGTAGATGTGTAGTTGAATTAGGCCGTTCTCCCACACTCCAAATTAGGCCGTTCTCTGGATAAACTTCCAAACTTATTTTTTTCTTCCCTTCCTTTGCCAGGTTTTCTTTGCCGGGACTCCTTTCCGCGCTGAAACAGCAACCGAGCGGCGAATCCAGTCGGAGCGTGCGACGACAAAATGGGAAGATCAAGGCGGAATCCGGGCGGCGCGCTCAGGCCCGGCAACAGCCCTACAGGCGTGCCAACTCACCGGGACTGCGCACAAAAGGAAATAGCCCACGGCGGGCGCGGGACCTGAATCCGAACGGTTGGGAGGCGCGTAAAGAGGGGCGGAGCAGTTCCGAACCCTGGCCTCCCGTTCTCAGTTGCCTGCCGCGCCTCAGGCGCCTCTGCCTAGGCCAAACCAAGGGCCTAGTGAAAGACGAATTTTCTGCACAATTTGTGCGCGCAATTGGGGAATTTGGAGGAGTTGGAACTGAGCGTCGGAGGCCTCAATCCGTCAGGCTGGAAGGCCTTCGAGGCGAGTGAGGCCCGAAGGCCGCCTGGACACGCTGCGTTTGAGCATGGGCGTGCCTAAATGGCGCAGGCATGATCGGCGCTGGCGGGCCTGCGGGGCCCGAAAGAGTTGGACCCCAGGCGTGCCGGCCTATGGAACTGATTTGGCTCCGCTGTACGCGGGGTGCGCAGCGTTGGAGACGATCAAAGTAGCGGGGATGGCGGCGACGGATGAGTCGATGGCAAGGAATCGGCGCAAAAACTGCCCGAAGTAGTCCGAAATGTGCATGTGAAGGGAGCCATGCCGGAAGGTGAGATGAGGGGGGGGGGGGGGGGGAAGGGAGGCGCTTGGATATCCACGAGGAATTGTCCGATTTAGGGTACTTTGGGGCAAACCCGGCACGATGTGAAAATCCGGCTACCTATGTAAGCTTCAGAGCTGCATATCTCAGCAACCAATGGACCGATTGAAACAAATGTTTACATCAATCAATGTCTTGAACTTTTTTCTTTCAAATGAGCTAGTCCCTTCAGTTCATCATTTGCTGAATCAGCAAGTTCACAGGAGCTTAGGTGGCTGCGTTTACCCCACTGTACCCTATTGACATTATGAAAGGGGAAGAGGAATCATAAATTTCGTTAGCAAACATGCATCCATCGGCAGCCCCCCTCGTCTCCCTACGTCACGCTAAACAGAAAGAGTTGTTTTGAGGCAGTAAAGATAGTTTCAGTGGTCTAAAATCCCTTTTAAACAACTTCCCTTCCTATTAGGGGTATGGCCGGGCTAAATTAGGCCGGGTGGGATAAACCTAATCCAAGCGACCCAGGTCCCAAATAATGCTGGCCGTCAGACTACACTACATTCGCAGCCAGGTTTCCCCTACATCTTGCTATGCCTACTATTTCACTCAACTTTTCCCCTCCTCCTGCCCAACTTACCCCACGCTACCCTTCCATCCCAACCATACTTTCCTCTATGTTTTCATAGGCCACACGACGCCAAGGTAGCACATTTCCGCCATTGCGCTTAACTTTTCTTCCTCCTCCTCCGGCCCAACGTACCCCACGCTACCTTTCCATTGCACCCCTACTTTCCCCTTTGTTTTCAGAGGCCTACCGACGCCAAGGCAGCACATTTCGCCTAGGCCTATTTCGCTAAGTTTTCTTCCCCTCCTCCTGCCCAACTTACCCCCACGCCACCCTTCCATTGACCCCTACTTTCCTCTGTTTTCAGAGGCCTACCAACACCAAGGCAGCACATTTCGCCAAGGCCTATTTCTCTAACTTTTCTCTTCCCTCCCGAGCCCGACTTACCCCACGCCACCCTTCCCATTCCACCCCTACTTTCCTCTGTTTTCAGAGGCCTACCGGCGCCAAGGCAGCACACGCCCGGGCGATGCGGGCGTAGTGTCCCTGGTCTCTCTTCGCGGTTCCTCCTCCCTGCACTCCCTTTTCCTCGCCCAAACGGCAGTGTCGGATGTTGGCCTCCAAAGAAAGATAAGCACGGGGTGCGGCTGCCTGCGAAGCCTAGGCCTCTACACCACCAAGACCGTCCGATTCACCCGACGGGCCTACAGGCGTTGGTGGACGGATGCCGGACTACGATGAACACCCTGTATTTGGACGCGCAGCTACGCGCGAGATTCGGCGATGACGTCACCATCCCGCCACTGATGGATGTGCAGGATTTTGAGTTTGACTGAACCGAGCAATTGATTTGTGAGGTTGGGTGCAGGTGTTTGAATTTACTGGGCGCTGGGCGGTGTAATATTTATTTTGCGCAGGCGCAAGAGGCGAGGTTTTCATATTGGATGCAGAGGGGTAGGTCGAAGCCGAAGTTTAAATCCGCCCGCTTGCGCAAAATAGATATTACCGTTCACCGTTCACCGCCCAGTAACTTCAAATATTTGTCTGGGTGTAGAGCTTTGTGTCGTTATTGTTCCAGCGTTTACAAGCGACTGACGTATTGCTGTTTGGTGATTTTTGTGCAGCAAGAAGCCGTTGTACGCTGGGGCAAAATCGACACTTTGTTCTTACGCCCTGCTACTGAACATTGCTGGGTGAGAGCTAAAAGGGCAAGTGACTGTAATATATACAACTAACTGGGGTACTGTGGGAGTAATTTCGTACATCCTATATCTTTTCTCTGCGTAGCTTTATATTGAAGGTGTTTGTTGTTACTATACTGATGCTTGTTTATGATGCCGCGTTCAGATAGCGGACCTGGCCTATGTTCATCCGACGTACTGTACACGACGCGCAGCTACAGCAGTCCATGCATTTTTCGGCGTACGTGCGCGTTGGGCGTTTATGTACGTCAGGACATGCGTCAGTTTGCATCCGGTACTTTTGTGTTATTGATGTGAAGTATGGATGATAACCAGATAACAGTTGGTGATTGGTGCGGTCTTTTGTAAGTATTGTACTTGCAGCCGGCCAAGCGGAAAATGTAAATGCGAGTTTGTTTACTCGATAAATGCTGCTTTTAGCAGAAAAACGAGGGAGCGACAAAGTCAAATTGCTAACAGCAGCATATGCAAAATATATTGTATTATGAGGCAAAAACTCGCAATTATATTTTGCGCTAGACCGGTTGCAGGTACAAAATTTACAGATATCATGGACCGTACCAATTATTGGTAGCTTTTTGGACACTTATGTTTGTGTATGTTCGTTTTGTTTGTGATGGTCACTCTTGACTCGTGAGCATGGATTGTGCGTGCAGCATTGAAAAAGTCGATTCTTTGGGGAGAAGTTTGCTAGGCGAAAACTAAGATCTGCTGATCTGCTTGTTTTATCCATTGTATCAAGCTTCAACTGCAAGAATTTGTGCTCTTCAAAAGGCGGTAAAGCAATTGTGTTCCAAATGCATACAATACGTACGGTAGCTAACCATAACCGAATGTTTTGTAATGGTAATACCGCAGTTTTCTTTGTGACCGTTTCTCATATTTTCTGTTGTGTTGCTGTTTATGTACGTTACGTTGATGTTGATATTTTCAAGCTTCCTTCCTACTGAATTACTTTGTGCTGTGCTCACTCAAATAATTTCTGTATCTACTCGTCCCGAAAGAAAAACATACGTACTGTACGTACATGGTATGTACCATTGTATGGAGTATGTACGCTACATTCACGTGTTTTATGTTATCATGTACTGTAAGTATGTACAGGACACTAGCTACTATAGAACCGTTCCATAAAATATCATTTCGTCGATTTGGCTGGATTGCGAGCATTTGTATGAACTGAATAAAAAGTATATGCCCAGAGTGCAATTCTTTGGTTTTTTAGAATCAAAGGAGCTTGATTAGCTCTTGCGTCAACGACCGTACAATAATAAGCCGGATGGAGTTGAATGGCGCAAGCGTTAGGTCGAATAATACTTCATTTCTGCCGATGCAAAAAAAGGTCACTCATGGCTGGGTGAATAATTTGCTACTTTTGACGTTTTTGCTTCGAAACTTCCGAGATAATTCAAAAACTCATTTTTGCTGTAAATACCTCAATATCGTGTACGTGGCCGACGTAAAAATCTGACACAATTCTTCCTACTTCGCATGTTTGCATCCTCTGCTATCATCTTCATGCCGACCAGCTGTCAATTGCGCTGCATGACTAATGAGGAATGTGCAAATGCTTGGCCAGCTGCGACCATCGCTGTACATCCATCTTTGACCTACACTCGACCTGCACAACGTAAAGACAGAGACGGTTGGTGTACGTATACAAGAGGGGAAGAATGGACGACTTAGCGTAAACAAACGAAACCATCCCTGGCGCAGATTCGCCCCAATTATTTGGGTTTTCGAAATATCCAATATTTGGATATAAGGTACCTTCAAAAACGCCCAAATTGAGGCGAATTTGCGCCAGGGATGGTTTCTTTTGCTTACACCAAGTCGTCCATTCTTTCCCTAAGCAAGAATTATATATTTTTGTTACAAGCGACTTGGTTGGTATTTATGATTTTAGCATAAAATAATTCTATTTGGCGTCAAAGATGACGACGGTCACAAAATTTAATTACAACAGTATGATGGCGGTATACAAACATATACGGAAGGGTAGGCCTTCGTAATATTTTTTTTAGGGAAGCGAAGATGCGTTTGTGATTCGCAAGATGGAAAGTGCGTCTATTTCTTCTGGAAGACCAAAATTCAATGTTCATTCATGTTTACGTAAAGAAGCATGATCTTTCTCTGGTAGATTAGGTTATCGCTGTGCTGTGTGTCACACATTGTAATGAGATAAGTTGACGCCGTCCTAGTACATTACATTGTATGAGATGCTTGAATCAGCGTCTTGGGAGTTGGGACCGAAAATAAAGCAACTGGTATTGCTGATGTCAGCAATAAGAAAAATTTTGTTTGTGCAACTGGGGCTTGGCTTGGCTTTATGGTCCAAAGTTGGACGGTAATGGCACTTGGAAGCAAATTCACGTGGTTTTAATATCGCATGCATTACGTAGAGACGATGCACCTTCTCGGTGTTTGTGTCTTTATGGCAGGGCGTGGCGTGACGAAACACACGTGACAGGAAATAAGCTGCACGCCTATTGTTTGATATTCTCATGATGACCCATCAAGCTCTTAACTTTATCTTTATGAGCCTCTTCCTGCCTAGGTAATTGCCTCAGCTTGGCGCCACTTTTTGGGGCGGATAGGGTGGAATGGCAAGGAGATGTAATGCAGAAGATGATAAAGGTGGCGTGAGGTGACAGACTGGGCACACTTTACAAACATGAAGCATCAAAAACTAGGACCCAATCATCTTCCTGGTGAACAGACAGGTGAAATAAAGCGACGTGTAAACACATCCTGGGTGCAGCAGCAGCTCTGATCTCTGCCGCTTCCTTCATTTTGCAAGTTGTGCACGCCACAGATCCAGTGGTTTTCTCTTTGATGAGTTCATAAATACAGTAATCCAAGATCATGGCTGCTGCTGCACGTCCAGTTATGGCCATGGCAACATGTGACATCTGTGAAGAGGAGATGGAGGCATTGAAGGTTCTTCCGTGCAGAGGTCAGCACAGGCTCTGTTTGATCTGCCTAGAGCGCATGCTAGGTGGAGGAACCCAACTGGAATGTCCCCAATGTCGCCAAGGATGTGAAATCGGCGATTCATCCACTCTTCCCACCGTTCACTATGGCCTAGTCCAGTGCGACATCTGTCATCTGGATAAGCCGGCCTTGGACATCAACTGGTGTCCAACATGTGTCCAGCTGATTTGCGACAAGTGCCACATCCACAATCATCAAAAGCTTTATGGGTTCGACCATGAAGTTTTCACTTGGGAATCATTGCAGGTGGTGAATGATTTGGAGAAACACTCCCGAGAGTTCACCATTGCTGCAGCACAGAGCAAGCCATCAACCATCAATCCAGAGAGCCTCAAAGTGATCGAAGATGCCTTGGCCCAAATGAAAGTCCAGCTTATCCAAAAGCACAAGGAAACGGAAGACGGCATCCCTGTGAAGCCTCCTCTTCACAATTTCCTCCCTGAGTTATTTGGCCATCGCAGTTTGGATGGAGCTCACACCATCACCGAAAACCAAGACCGCTTGGATCGAGTAGCAAAGAAGGTAGGAATGGTGGGATCCGGCAGAGGAAACATAATGGAAGACTGTGCCAGCTTGGTACAAGGAAGCCACAAGCAAGTCGTCATCAACGGATTTCGAGACATCACAAGAGCTGTAAGTAGATGTTCTCTGGCAGCAGAGCGAAATCAGCCACAAGCCCATTCCTCCACCAAAACCGAAGCAAAACATGGCCGCACAACAGCCACCTGGTCTGAAGCTGGAGCAGCATGTAAAAGAATATGATAGCTCTTTTTGGGAAAAGAAGGTCGGGTCAGCGGTCCTGACAATGGATGAGCTGGCACAAGCAAACGGCAATGAAATCCTCGAGACCAAACATGCAGTCAAAGTCAAGCAGTGGGTGTATGAAGGAAACGGGTCCAACTTGCAACAGTTCTTTGACATTGTTGCCAGGAATGATGCGCTTCAGTTTGTGCAGCTGCAGATAACATCCCCATGGTCAGCTGGCCAGGCTCCAGTGATGAAGCCAAAACAGATGAGGAACATAAAATACCTAGCATTGCATATCAATTACAACCTGTCCTCTTCAGATATCCGAAACTTTTCAGCTCTACTCGGTTCGCTTCTGCAAGCACTACCGAACCTGCATGTTCTTGGAATCGATGGCAACAACCGCAGCATGTCTGGCATTGGTGATATCTTCCCACTGCTTCCTTCCAACCTGTTGCGACTTCAGCTTCTGCGCCTGGGCTCGCTGCAAGAAGGCGATGTGACGAAGATTCAGGACTGCATCCAAGGCAGTCAAGTGTGCTTGCTCTATGTCCAGCCAGTGGACGCTTCAGCTGAGTCGACCATCAAGCTGCTGCAAGGACTCAACTCCAGTCAGAAGGTAACTTTTTTGTACCTGTTGAACACAGAGCTGAGCGAGCAGAGTGAGCTGCGGGTCCTGGAAGCTGTTCAAGGATGGCGGCATCTGAAGGACCTTTATCTGGTTGGGGGTCGAGGTGGAGTGCCGGCGGTCAGCAGAAGCTGCATCAGGTCATCCGCTCACTCCACCTTGCGGAAGTTTCGGTAGATGAAGGGTGCAAGATTCCGGATATCGAAACGTTGAGGGAGGTGTGCACTACGTGTAATGTCCGTTTCTATCACTAATGTACATAGTATTTTTTTATACCGATACATACCTACGTACATACTGTACGTGCATATTTTTTATCGTGCCGGGTGCCGGTGATGATTTGGAAGGGATTCCAAACGCCAAACTTTTGTTGGCAAATGAGATATTGA
>JASAMW010007592.1:0-29689 GCA_030247985.1 Epsilonema sp. ZAB3_2
GAGAGTGAATCCGAAGACGGCGCCGTAGACGACGAGGCTGGTGAAGGTGTTGGCGAGTGGGGAGGCGAGGGTGGCGAGTCCGCAGGCGGTGAGGCTGGCGGAGTAGATGCCGAGACGGTTGTCGGGCGCGGAGCGGGCGCGGCGCGGCCAGCGCTTGTCGCTCACGAAGCCCACCGCGATGCGGCCCACGGTGTTGGCGACGCCGAAGGCGGACAGGGGGAGGCTCGCCTCGTTCTTCGCCGCCCGCAACTCCTCCACCGCCCGGTCCGGCAGGAACACCTAGGTACGATAGATGGCACATCAAGTTCATGGGTTCACCCAAACACAGAAACACCTACGATAGATGGCACATCGAGTTCACGGGTTCACCCAAAAACAATCTCATCATCATGAAGAGAAAGACACAGGGAAGGGAAAGCATCAACTTTACGGGTTTAAGCCGACAACTCCTCCACCACCCCATCCGGCAGAAACACCTGCACGCACACAGCACAGAACGTAGTAGGAAGGGAGGGTAGCATGGGGTAAATTCGGCCACCGCTTTTATTGGCGGAGTAAGCCAGACAGTGGGTATCGTGGGGTAAACCCGGCTACCGCTTTTATTGGAGGAGTAAGCCAGGCCGTGGGTATCAGAAACACCTGTATGCAGTGTAGCACGCGCGTAATTGGGGTAGCATGGGGTAAAACCGGCCGCTTTCACTGCCGGAGTAAGCCAGGCCGTGGGCATCGTCGGGTAAACCCGGCCACCGCTTTTATTGGCGGAGTAAGCCAAGCCGTGGGTATCGTTGGGTAAACCAGGCCGCCGTTTTTATTGGTGTAGGGGGAAACTCGGCCGCTTATTGGTGGGGTGATGGATGGTAAACCCGGCCACCCACATCGCAAGAACGGCCTTCAGTACTAGGTGGCCGGAGTTTACCCCATGGCCGGGGTTACCCCACAGTACCCAATACTCCACACACATGCTGCGCATGCTCATCAAGTCGAGCCACTCCAACATAAATCTCCTGTTTGGTCCAACTACAGTACGTCAAGAAACTGGGCAGTTCATTTTGGTACACCCCGCACACACGGAACGGGGTACCATACACACGTGGCCCTTCCACTCACCAGAGGAACGTTGAAGCCGACGCTGGTAAGAAAGTTTGAAACAAGAAAGAGCAGAAAGAGCGGATCCAGAAGGAGGGACGGGTGAAACATCTCCTTCACCAGTCGACGAATCTCCAGCAGGACACCGCAGACGCCCATCGCCTCCTCTTCCTCTTCCATTTCCTCTTCTGGTGCAGCTTCAAGCTGGTCGGGTTCCTCTATCGTTGCTTCTGCTTTTCGAACCCCCACAGCCGCCCTCTTTCTTGCGGTAGTGGCCAAGGGGCCACGTACTGCGCTGTGGATCGAAGTGATGCTGCGGTAGTGCAACAGATCCGAGGGACGAGAGGCGGCGCCTTCCAGCGACATCAGGCTCCCTGCACACGCACAGAAGACGCAGTTGGCACTTATGCAACCTTACGTACATAGGGTGCCACAATGGGGTAAACTTGGCCAACCACGTAGAAAGAGCGGCATTCAGTACTGCCTGTAAGTGGCCGGGTTTACCACACAGTAGCCTACATACGTACATAGGGTGGTACTGTGGGGGTAAACCCGGCCATGGAGTATAAACCCGGCCATCTAAGCACCTTTGAACTTGTTGTTTCAGCAAATGATGAACCAAATTGCTCATTTGAAAGATGAGAGTTGAGAGGTCAAGGAGTCGATTGATTTCATACGTACTTTGCCTCAATCGGTGCATTGGCTAGATCTGCAGCCCTGAAAACTTCGGTGGCCGGATTTTCCCATGGCCGGGTTTATCCCATAGTACCCTACACTACACTTCTAAAGACAGGTACCCTTGCACATATGCACATACCGTATTTTTGGGTGCATAGCCCCGGGCTATACAAAAATTGAGAGGTCCAATGGGGGTTATGCACTGGGATATACACTCAAAAATTGGTACCTTGATAGAAAGCGTCCTTCATATGGAGGTATCCGGTGCTTTCGCTGACGGTCACTCCTCTGTAGCGGCGTCGTCCGTCCGTGGGTCGGGCAGACAGCTGAACAGCCGCAGCCGCATTGCCGATAGGCGGCAATACCCTTCTGGTGCCGGCAGCGGCGATCAGACCTTCGTCGTGTCCGCCGTGGGATATGGCTCGCAGTTTGCCGGGCGACGGAACAGCCGGCGATTCCTAAAAAGAAAGACGCCACACGTCGTACACTAGTACGTCACACACGAGCTCCGAGGGAATTCGGACCTAGTTCGGTGTGACTTATTATTGCTCGGTTTGAACCGAAACGAAAGCCGTCCTGGCTCACACGTCTCCGAAATATAAACTCGGCTATTCACACGCACTTCTGGAAACATGGGGCGAGTTCGGTGCGAACTCCGAGATTTTACAAGTCACGGCAGCTCACGTGTGCAGCGCCCCACTGTGTAAGGACTCGAACCCGGGCCCCTCGTTTACCAAGTGATGCGAGTACTCTACCACCTGAGCTACACAGTGCCACCAGCGAAATCAATACAAAACCTTCCCTTACGGCACAATGGATGGGGTAAACCCAGCCATGGGAAAATCCGGCAACCGAAGTTTCAGGGCTGCATACTTATCTCAGCAATCAATGGTCCGATTGAGACGAGTAGGATATCAATCGATTCCACGAACTCTCTTCTTTCAAATGAGCTATTTGCTTCATCATTTACTGAAATAGCAAGTTCAAAGGAACTTAGGTGGGCAGGTTTACCCCGTGGCCGGACTTACCCCACAGTACCCAATCATGTCACTCAATTCCTTGAAAAGTTCCTCAATTCCTCTTTCACATGAGCTATTTGGTTCACCATTTGCTGAAGCGGCAAGTTCACAGGAGCTTAGGTGGCCGGGTTTACCCCGCAGTACCCTACATACCTGTCGGTGCAGACCGGTGGCGGAGAAGTTGAGGCGTCGTCCGTCCTCCGCCACCAGGATCAGTTGTCCGTTCTGCTCCCTGTTGCTCTCCTCCTCCTCCTCCTCCGATGTCTCTTGAGCAGACGGCGGCGTCGCAGCGTGCTCTACCGTCGTCGGTTCCGTCGACTGCAGTGGAACGGCGGCCGCATCCTCCTCCACTTCCACGCGCTCCTTAATAACACATACCCCGAGGAGGCGTCATTGTTGACAACACGTTGCTCAGATAGGCTCCGTTTGTTGTTCGTTTTTATATGGGTGTTGCCGGAACGGAAAACAACGGTACAAAAACGGACAACAAACGGACCTGTCGGTTTGTTGTCCGTTCCGACAACACCCATATAAAAACGATAACAACAAACGGAGCATATCTGAGCAACGTGTTGTCAACAATGACGCCTCATCGGGGTATGTGTTAAACAAACACAGGGGTTGCGCAAAGACTCTTGGCTTCGGTGGTCGCGAGCTTACCCGGCACCAAAAATATATAATTCTTGCATAGGGGAAGAAGGAGGACGTAGTGTAAACGAAAGAGAGCATCCCTGGCAGATATGCGCCCCAATTATTTGGGAACATGCATACGTGTCAACGTACGTACATACACACCGACCAACTACTGAGTACTGAAGGCCGTTATTCCTACGTGGTTACGTTATATAGCACAATGTCTCTTTCAACGTTCTTCCTTTCCAATGTGCATTTCCGCCAACGCTTCCGGCGCCGCCGTTTCTGGCATTTCCGGTTTGGACTCAACTTGTCGATCGCTCTTTCTCCCCCGTCCATTGTCTGTCTTCTTCCTTCCGGGGAGCGGTCGCTTCCTTCTTCCCATCTGCTGGCGAGTTCCTGCCCCCATCTACCTCTCTCTTCTGCCAACGGGCACAGGCAGCGCTGTCTCACTTCCCCAGGACAAGACCTTCTCAAGACCGCAGCGAGACACAGGAGGATCCATCCGTCATGGCCCCCCGATCCCTGCTTCTCCTTTCCGCGGCGACTGCCCTCCTTCTCCTCGCGCGATCCACGTCTGGCATCAAGTGCCACCAACGTCCCATCGGAAAAGGCGACCCCCACTCAGGAAAGCTTCCACCATCGACAGTGTGCGGCGGTACCAAATTTCAGGAGACATACCATGCATGCAGCTACTTCAAGGTCAAGGGCTCAGACAGCCTCGGCGGCGACACCTACAACTGGTACTGCGAGAAGAGGACCTGTGCAGAGATCAAGGAGAGTCCCTATTCGAAGGACTGCACCGACGATGGTTGCTGTAAGGAGGCAAGCGATCCCGGAGGGAATAGGGGCTTCGGGTGCTGCTGCGACACGGACAACTGCAACGAGAAGTTCGGCCCAGAGGACAGACACGATCCTGCAACCGGAGCTCCTCAACCCACAAAGAACGGTGAAGCTACTCATCCTCCTCCATCTCCTGATGACGATGATGACGATGACGATGACGATGAGGAACACGGCAAGGGCAGTGGATCTGGAAAGAAGCAGGCGTCCCCCTTCGCCCTACTGGCTGCTGCAGGACTCCTGATGATGGCCCCCGTGCACTTCCTGGCCTCTCAGTGACTCACGAAATCATACTAGCACTGCTCGCAAACTGCTCTCGTACATAAACTCTTGCTTGTATCTGTACTCTGTGCCCTGAATGTACTGTACATACATACTCGTGCTCTCAATGCTCTTTCTCTGCTCAGTGCTCGTACAGTAGCTTGTCTGATCTTACACGCAAACATACGTACGTACGTACGTACGTACGTACGTACATACATACATACATACATACGTACGTACATACATACATACATACATACATACTGTAAGCTCGCACAATGCATACGATACCTTCGCATCTTCTTGCACAGCCGGTAAATTCTTCTCGTTTTCTCCATCATCCTCTTCCTCCTCATAAACGGGCAGAAATTGAACGGGTCGAAAGAGAGCACCGCACACAGCACAGTTGAGGATAACGCCGGCGTAAATCAGGAATGCACCGCGCCACGTGTACTCGTGTATCAGATATGTGGAGAGAGGGGCGAAGATGAAAGTGCCTAGAAATCGTTTATTCGCAGAATTAGGGTGAAGAGAATAGTAGTAATCATCAAACGACCGCAGCAAAGCAGACATTGTACGCTCCTGTACAGGGGTAAACCCGGCCACCTAAGTTTCAGGGCTGCATATCTCAGAAACCAATGGATCGATTGAGACGAGTATGATATCAATCGATTCCTCGAACTCTCCTCTTTCAAATGAGCTATTTGGTTCATCATTTGCTAAAACAGCAAGTTCATAGGAGGAGCAATGGGTGGCCGGGTTACCCCATAACCGTACCCTAGTTTGAACAAAATAGAATCAAACGTCCAGATCAAAGCAGATATTGTACGATATACTGTAACATATTATAGAAGTAAATAAAAGCAACAATCGCAATGTAACATGTGATGCTCCAAATTAACACATACACCGAGGAGGCGTCATTGTTTGACAACACGAAACAGATTTGTTGTCCGTTCGTGTCAACAAACCGACAACACCCATATATAACGGACAACAAACCGACAACAAACGGACAACAAATCTGTTTCGTGTTGTCAACAATGACGCCTTCTTGGGGTAACTTGTACACTTACCTATGCCGGCGCCACACACCGCGATTCCTGTGGCAAACGCACGACGACGCTCGAAATAGACCGTAACGATGATAATGGCCGGACAGTACATCAAACCGAAACCCAAACCTACAAAACACCAACATAAACTGCAATATGTATTGACCAGTTGCGCTGAAGAATGATAGGTGTCGCGAGCGGACCCTTACGTACGTACACTAATTTCCAGTGCTGGCAATTTTAGGGCGCTTTACTTAACGAGTGGGGTCTCTGCTAGTGTGCTTGCTTACCCATGATAAGGCCTACAGTGATCATGAGAAAGAAGATACTGGTGGCGAAATAGCTGAGAGCACATCCAATTGATGCAATAATAGCACCCAACACAGTCGTAAAACGACAACCAAACTTATCCGTCACAGCACTTGCAATAGGACCTACACACACAAACACGCACACGCAGTATAATGTACGTACAGTTATAGCCCATTCACATTGGACGAAAATGCGCTGGGCGTACAACTGACGATGCTCTTGCGTGTGCCGAGCCATGAACACGCTTGAGCGAACGCCCAGCAAATGTCTCCGATATGTGAATCAGCCATTATACGGCCTCGGACGGACTAACTGTACAGAATTCATGTTGGGTACTACTGTGGGGTAAACCGGGTGGTGGGGTAAATTCGGCCACCTAACCTCCTTAGAACTTGCTGTTTCAGCAAATGATGACCCAAATAAATAGCTCATTTGAGAGAGCAGAGTTCAAGGAATCGATTGGTATTTCATTCATCTCAATCGGTCCGTTGGTTGCTGAGATAAGCCCTGAAGCTTAGGTGGCTGGATTTTCCCATGACCGGGTTTACCCCACAGTACCCTACTACTTGTTTACCAGCCCCAAGTGTGAGCCCGATAAGAGTAGAAACGATCCAAGAGGTGAGCGCTTTTCCCTCCTGAAACTGCTCCAGCAATTCCACGACGATCGTACCGAAACTGTACACGAATCCGTCCGCGAACACGTGAATGAGCAACGAGCCGAACACCACCATCCAACCCCATCCGCCATCAGGAGACACGGGAACCCAAGCCACTGGCTGCTTCCCACCAGTAGCACCAGCCATTATGATAATGCCACACACAAGCTAAAAGGTCATCAACACAGTTGAGTTGTAAGGAGCCATTCAAATTTGCGCGTTAGCGAATCCAAGCGAAATGCAAACAAGTGTTGCAAGCAAATGACAAAACGCGATGACATTCTACTTCACACCGACAACATGCATGCCGCGTTCACCAGACGTCCGTAAATTCGTACGTGGGGTTGGGTTGACGGACACGTTACAGGTTGACGAACGGGGACGTACGGATGGATTTACGAACGTCTGGTGAACGCGGCATCATTCATAGCATCACTAACATAACACGGTTGTTCTTACCCAATAAAACAAAGTGAAACAACTGAAGTAGGTATGCGGTTGAACTGATGCTTTTGAACGAGTTCCAGCAAGAGTACTAAATCAATCTCACTGCTTGCACTGTGTTGGGTAACATTTCAACCATGCTGCAGTTTATCTTGACTGGCAGGAAAACGGTACATCAACAAGATCTGAAACATAAGGTTGTCAAATAAATGCCTGCAGCTGTAAACACACAGCACAGCATCGTACGTATTTACAGTATCGTTATTATAGTATATAGTAACGAACAGCTGTTGCGTCTTGTGTGTGGAAACGGAAAGGCAGGCAAACGAAAATGAAAAGAGCAGATAAGCACGGACGGATACCGTCAAATATCAAACTCAATTTACGCAATGCGCGAAGAACGAATCAACTTTATTTGTTTCGAATATAAATAGTAGACGTTGCATACACTTCATGACGTGACACCTTTATCTAATAAAGCAAAATGCAACAAGCAACAAACGCTCAACGTACCGTACCTATTATATTAGCCTATTTTATGCACACAAAAGAGAACGGGAACAACAAAACCGAACAACAAACAACTTATGCCACGACGGTGTTCAAATACTACTGACACTGACACTAATACTACCCAAAATAACACGTTCCATCCAGGCACACCTGCCACCTACACATGCATCTACATTATTGCCACGTACTTTTGCAGTGTACGTTCCCCTCAACGGCTAATATGATATGGACCAGTTGCGCTAAGAATATTGGGTGGCCACGAGCTGACCCCATTGTATTACACTTTTTCAGTGAATTTTTCCTTCCTCCCCTACCAATCAACAATGCACTGAAAACCGTGTGCTACAGACGGGTCAGTCTCAAAACTACCCATAATTCTTAGCGCAACTGGTCCATATAAGTTTCGTGCCCGTCAAGACCTCTAGCCGTTGTTAGTACTCGTAGTAGTCTCAGTGGTAGCTGCGATAGTTGGATAGCGTCGGTCGGCTTCGTTGACTGCAGTCAGCAGCTGATCTTCCAACTCCATCACTCTCATCTGAACTTCCTCCAGGCCTGGGCTGTGCCTACATCGCAAGTAGTCAAGTGGTTGAGGCGCTTGCCTGGAACGCGAGAGGTCCAGGGTTCGATTCCCTGGCACATCTGACAAATTTTCCTTCTCGACAACAGTAAAAGTTGCGGCTGTATTATTCCGCCCCCAGTGCCACATCATTCTTATTCAATCAAATTCAATAATTAGGCGTCAAGCCATACGTAGCTGCTACATAATTTTCCGCCCCCAATTTGCAACGACGTGTTGCGTACGAAGTGGCAATAGTGTCCGAGGCCAGTAGTGTACGTAAACTAGTTCAAGCTGTATGTAAGGCGAGTTTAGCCATCTGTCCTTGGACCGACACGTGGTCGTGTGCCAAAAAATCCACAGCTGGACAGAGGGTGTAGCGGGTTCGATTCCAGTTCGGACCCGATTTCCCCCCCCCCCCCCCCCCCCCCCCGTCAGGGCCCGGCTATCGTTATACGGAAGGAACGCGGCACGTCACAAACTTTTCCTTGCAGCATACATATAAAGTACATAGGACGTACTGTGGGGTAAACCCGGACACCTACGCTTTTCTGAACTTGCCGCTTCAGCAAGTGATGAACATGCTGTAGTTCTGATTACGCAGGACTAGATGGAACAGTCCTTAGCGCGGCGGGTACTCTATTAAGAGATTTGAGCACAAGAGAAGAAATTTGAAAAATTGGGCGGCCAGTGCGTGAGTCGAACACGCAGCGCAGAACGGGATTACGCCCCTCTTAGCGCACGTCCCATCTGACCGCCACCACCACCACCACCACAACCATAACCACCACCTGGGCCGGGACGTTACCATCAAACGTCGGGTGGCATTATGAGGCTGCCACCCAGTGACAAGTCTCTGTCACGGGCAGACAACAGTACCGCAAGTCTGTGCGGTCAATACGGAGCGCGTACGAGCCCAGTGAGAAGTACAAGAGTAGAGATTTGAGAAATTGAGCTGTGCGGTCATATGGGACGTGCGCTAAGAGGGGCGTAATCCCGTTCTGCGCTGCGTGTTCGACTCACGCACTGGCCGCCCAATTTTTCAAATTTCTTCTCTTGTGCTCAAATCTCTAAATGCTGTAGTTCATTTGAAAGAGGAGAGTTCAAGGAATCGCTTGGTAGAATACTGGTCTCAATCGGTCGTATGATTGCTGAGATTTAGACTAGGTGTCCGGGTTTACCCCACAGTACCCTACATACCTCTCCTGCCCGTCAGAGCCCCCATCGCCGCCTTCGTTTTCGGATGACGTCGATTCGATTGCGGCGATATCGAACGAACCGCGCACGTCTTGCAGTGTGGAGGCCACCGATTCCACCGTATCCTCGGCCACAACCAACAGATCGTCGTAGCCCGGAGACAGCAGGATCAGTCGATCCGCGCTCGAGTGATGATATTCCACTGCGCAAAACCACAAAGAAAACATATTGCCGGCGGGGTTTAACACATACCGCACGAAGGCGTCATCGTTGTCAACAATTCGGCCAACTGTTGTAGTCGGTTTGTTGACATCAAATAGCCTATAATGAGGATTGTCGGTTTGTTTTGTTTACGACAACAAAACAAAACGACAATCCACATAATAAGTATGTATAACAAACTTTGTCGGTTTGTTGACAAAACAGTACACACATGGGTATACTGTCGGTTGGTTGACGACATGGACACCAAAACGATACACGGAAAAACTGGCCAGTTGGGCGACTCGTTGACAAAAATGACGCCTTGGTGCGGTATGTGTTAACCGTGTACAACTACTTTGTGGCACGACTGCACCACCATTGCACTGTACATCGTAGGGTACTGTGGGGTAAACCCGGACACCTAAGCTTTTCCGAACTTGTTTGTCGCTTCAGAAAGTGATGAACATGGTAGCTCAGTCATTTGAAAGAGGATAGTTCAAGGAATCGATTGGTAGAAAAACTTGTCTCAATCGGTCGTATGGCTGCTGAGATATGCTAAGTATGTGTCTGGGTTTACCCCCGTATCCGAGTTTAGCCCACAGTACCCTACATGTACAATAGGTGCCTTTTTTACGCTCTTTCTGCGTCAGATTTCTGAGCAATTCGGAGGATCGACGATGCAGATCGTCCACACTCTTGGCAGCAGTGGCCAGGGTGCAGGACATGTTCTCGAAGGCAGCCCTGGTCATGTCCTTCCTCCTGCCACTCTCGCTGTACACGATGCCCGTCTTCAGTTGCTGTTGCTGCTGCTGGCATTTCGCCTTTTTGGCGGGAGGTTCCTCCACTGTTCCAGACTTCATACGACCACCCACAGTAGAGGCTTGCGGAGGTGTCTTTTCGCTCTTAAAAATACTATTTATGTTCCAAAAAGCAGTAAAATCTAGTTGGGGTATACATATACGCGCAAAGTAATTTGAGCGTGTCCACAATTCACCTGCTATCATACGGCCAAATATTACATTGCTTCTCATGAATTTTCGCCCCAAAAATTTTGGGACTGGGCATACCCCACAACGCCTAGGTCTATTCAAGATGCAGACATATAGACATTATTTACCAACAATCAAGCACCACATAGCCTACCACATAGATAAATATAGTACGTACGTGGAACCTTGGAAAGCATATCGCAGTAGTACCTGGAAAGGAGAGTCCAAGATGAGTCCGAGGTTTCGCGAGACGGACCTCACCTTCTGCTGCCTCTTGCATTCCTCTCTGGTCGATTCCATGATGGCACCGCTCTGTTGTACGTGTGCGTCCACAAGCAAACCCTCGCCTTGAAGTCGAAGAAAAAGCCTGGTCTCACCTGCAATGACAGAAAATCGTTTTTGGGTACCGTAACTTTTCGATTTCGCAGAACGGAACACATCCAACTGCACAGCTCTTCGGTGGTTGGGATATTAGGCATAAGGGAGGATTTTTTATAGCCGTTCTTCTATTCCATTTCCGGTTGTTTCTGTTTGCCGTTTGCGTGCGATGAAATTTGAATACGCGCCTTTTCATGGACTCCCAAAGCATAATTCAATTCTAAACCACGCAATCCAGGCTTGACCCTTGCGAAAATGTGCTGCAGTGCTGTTCCATGTACTCCTAGAGAGGCCTTCTGACGAAGGCCCCACCTCGCCGCCGCCTTCGTTTCCATACGTACTTTTCGCTGACAATTATCGATTTTTTTTAGTGCGGGTTCCGTCCACATACGTACTGTATGCGTCATAGGACGAAATTTGCGCAAGTTTAGGTTTCTCCAGAAATAAGACACGCAGAAACAAACGGTTTTTTGCATGATAATTCTAAGACATTCGCGCATATTTTCATCAATAACTTCCGAGTAATTTCTAATAGCATTCAATATGTTTCATGTTGACATTGGACCGAAAGAAGGAAGGGAGCAGAGGAGGAAGTGGAATTGAATCAATTGCATCAAGAAAGAGACATGGCGAAGAGAGTGCATCATTCCTGAATGCAATTCATGCAACTCTGGGGCAAGCCTGTCATTGTTATCCTTTCCACTGAAGAATCCACACAAATCGACTTGGAAGAAGAGTCATTCCATGGGATTTCAACTAATTTTTGGCAAAATTGCCCTCATCATCTTCGATTTTTTTCAAATTTGGAATACAAGTAGGCCCTAGGGAGAAACCAAATTGTGCAAAATTTCAGCTCCTAGACATTCCCATTGTGGAGGTATAATACTACAAAGTCGGAATTTTGGCCGTGGGCGGAGGTCATGACCTGCCCTTTTTGAAGGCTTGTAGCTCCTTCAATATTTCGAATCTATTATAGAGGTACACATCGTTTTGAAGCTATTTCCATATAGAATCCGAAGAAATCATCAAAACGGGTGTTTATGAGGCCAAATATCAACGTAAATTGCAAAAAGAAGTATACTTTTTGATTTTTCTTCATCAAAGTTTTTGTTTGTGATTTACATTGATATTTGGCCTCATAAACACCCGTTTTGATGATTTCTTCGGATTCTATATGGAAATAGCTTCAAAACGATGTGTACCTCTATAATAGATTCGAAATATTGAAGGAGCTACAAGCCTTCAAAAAGGGCAGGTCATGACCTCCGCCCACGGCCAAAATTCCGACTTTGTAGTATTATACCTCCACAATGGGAATGTCTAGGAGCTGAAATTTTGACCAATTTGGTTTCTCCCTAGGGCCTACTTGTATTCCAAATTTGAAAAAAATCGGAGATGATGAGGGCAATTTTGCCAAAAATTAGTTGAAATCCCATGGAATGACTCTTCTTCCAAGTCGATTTGTGTGGATTCTTCAGTGGAAAGGATAACAATGACAGGCTTGCCCCAGAGTTGCATGAATTGCATTCAGGAATGATGCACTCTCTTCGCCATGTCTCTTTCTTGATCCAATTGATTCAATTCCACTTCCTCCTCTGCTCCCTTCCTTCTTTCGGTCCAATGTCAACATGAAACATATTGAATGCTATTAGAAATTACTCGGAAGTTATTGATGAAAATATGCGCGAATGTCTTAGAATTATCATGCAAAAAACCGTTTGTTTCTGCGTGTCTTATTTCTGGAGAAACCTAAACTTGCGCAAATTTCGTCCTATGACGCATACAGTACGTATGTGGACGGAACCCGCACTAAAAAAAATCGATAATTGTCAGCGAAAAGTACGTATGGAAACGAAGGCGGCGGCGAGGTGGGGCCTTCGTCAGAAGGCCTCTCTAGGAGTACATGGCTGTTCCATCCAGTTACGAACGAGCAGTTCGATCGAGCACTCAGTGTTGCCAGGTCTGTCACTATAGTGCTAACCCTGGCACTATTGGACCCCCCATCTAGCACTGAAAATTTGGTCTGTCACTTTTGTCACTATTCTGGCACTATTCAGGGTGGGGTGGTCGCAGGGGAAAAGTTTTTCTGGCACGGCAATTTTGAGCAATTTGTAGTACAAAATGCGCAAATTTGTCTATTTTTGTTGCTCTACAGTCCGTGTTCTCATTTTCTCAGCTTAGCCAGTTTGCCGGGGCCAGTTTATCTCTGCCATTCAGTAACGCTGGGTGAGATGAGAAACAAATCAGTCAGATGAAGTTGATAAAAAATAGGCTGAGAAAGCGAATGCAGCTGAAAATGATGAGTGCAATCATGAATCATGGTAGTATGAAATTGGTTGCTGTGCAGAGAATTTGAGCTGAGCCACACCACCCGCCACCCCCCCCCCCCCCCCTCGTCAGCACATATTTTCAGCCCTGGTACCGATCTGGCACTAAGCTCACACTCGTTCGTTAGCACTATTGCACTCTGGGCATCTGGCAACACTGCGAGAACTTCTCGACTTTCGTGTTCCGTTTCCATCGATAAGATTGGGCAAAACGCAAAACCAACCAGAAAAGCGGAGTGGCCCAATATGGATCGATTATATCGGGCTTCGGACGCTTGGCGCCTACTAAACGGCGTCTTCTGCGTGTACAAGCCGCGAGATCTGAAGATGGAGCGCGTTTTGAGAGAGCTTCGCAAGGCTCTTTGTGCGGATCTGAACGCTATGCAAGTTAGACAGCCTGCTCAGTATCAAAAAGAGCTTGTTTATGAAAATCCTGGGGCTGCTACAAGTGAGTTGCAACGACAGGTAAAATGCGATGGCTTATTTTATGGACCGTGCCCCGTATGGTTGATTAGGATAAGGTCGCATTTAGCAAGTGTATCACGTAGTAACCGTAGTAGCGCTTTTTTCTTGCAAAACGTAAATGAAATGTGCATAAAAAATAAGCGAGTGTTGCAATAAAACGCGCTGCTACATGTTCCATTTTGCTAAATGCGATCTCACCTCACGTGATGGTATGTTCACATATGGTACGCCCATCAAGGCGCCTGTCGTACGCTCGCCGCTGAAGTTTATCTTCAATGTGAACATACCATGAAGTACTGTGTTGGGCCACCAGGACCAGACAGTCAGCTGAATAAAGTCTTCGCTGTTTTAGGTGATAGGTTCGGTGACAAAGGTTGACTATTCTGATCACCCGCTGGTGGTTGGTGCACGATATCAACCGGAAGATATATTGCTTGAGCCTGAGCAACAGATGGAAGCCACTACTTCCGGATTATGCTGTGAGCACTGGGACACTACACACGATCACCGAGTTCGCTCCGAGCGAGTTCGCTCCGAGGAGCCTCCGAATTCGGAGCGTATTCGGAGCGTAATTCGGTTGTTCACATGTCTCCAAGTTACAAACTCGGCTGTTCTGAAAAACGGAGCGAGTTCGGTGCGAACTCGGTGATTTTATGCTAAAGCATAGTCGGCGCTCCGAATTCGGTGTTCACGTCTGTGGCACCCCACTGAGCACTACTCCCCACCAATAATAGCGACCGGTTTTACCCCATTGACCCCTTACGTATAAACCTTCCTTGTGCTATTTTTTGTAGTGGTTGGCGTGAACGATGGTTGCGATATGATCCCAAAGATTCGTGATGCGCGCCAGCTAAAGGTACATACGCTTCAGTGTATAAATCATGGTCGTGTGTGCCAACTGTCGGGTTGTTCGATTTATGCGTGTTTTATCTTCACGCAGGTATATCACGTTGAAGGCAGACTAGGCCGCGCCACGGTCGACCATACGGAATCTGGGAAAATTATTGAAAAGACCACTTGTCGTAAGTCTTGTACGCCGGTATACTGTACGTACTGTACTGTATGTGGTGATATTGTGCGATGAAAACTGAGAAACTCAGTAGTGTGTGTACGTATCCTAAAATTCCTTTGTAGACCACGTGACTGAGAGGTTGATGGCAAAAGTACTGGGGCGCATCCAGTCACATCATCGCAAGGCCAGTTTCAATCATGCAGGAATAAACATGCAGGTACTTTTGTACGCGTTTTGAATGTACAGTACACGAATCAACGAAATGTGTCAGATGAGTGTTCCTGCTGATAGATCCGTACAGTGGTGCTGTCTGATTGTCTAGAACAGAAATGAAATTGCCAGATGTGCTAGCAGGGAATCGAACTCGGGACTCTCGCATTCTAGGCGAGCGCCCTACCCAGTGAACTGTGGCTGAGATGAGCGGGGTCAGGCACCCAATTCCCCTCTTGAATAATGATGACAGCTAGCCGGTTTTGATGACTGAAAAGAAAAATTTGCCAAAGATGCCTGCCAGGGATTCGAACCCCGGACCTCTCGCGTCCCATAGCGCCCTAAAACCACTGAACTACACGGCCGGATGGGTGATGGCGCGTTCACCAGACGTCCGTACGAACGTACGTCCGACGTATCTATGAGCACATGAACCATGTACTCCTAGATCGTCCGACGTATCTAGGAGTACATGGTTCGTGTACTCCTAGAGACGTCGTACGTACGGGATGTACGTACATACGTCCGTCTTGGACGTCTGCTGAACGCGGCATGAGTCGCGCAATTTCCTCCATTTATTTAGAGTCAGTCGGCGTACGAGCTGGCGAGTCGCGGCGTGGTGCGACCGGTGGAGGGCGGGGCGCCGCTGTTTGCCCTGCTCAAGTGCGTTCAGTTGCGCCATCCGCGCTTTCGACTGGAGCTGCACGCGGTGAATGAGGACGAGCCCTTTCTCCGTCTCTTCGTCCACGAACTCGGCCTTCTGCTGCGATCCACGGCTTGTACCGTCTCCATTCGAAAGGTAAAACTACGTAGGTACAGAGAAAGGTAAACTACAGTAGGTAGGATACTGTGGGGTAAACCCGGCCATGGGAAAATGCGGCCACCTACGCTTCAGGGCTGCATATCTCGGGAACCAATGGAGCGATTGAGACAAGTATGGTATCAATCGATTCCTTGGAGCTATTTGGTTCATCATTTTGACTGTAACAGCAAGTTCATAAGAGCATGCGGTGGCCGGGTTTACCCCATAGTACCCTCATCTAAAGTAGGAGATGCTCGGTACGACTAAAGGTATCACATGGTCAGACTGCTCAGGAGGTGCGAGTTCAAGTCTGACCATACTCATCGGCGGCTACTGTAATGTTCCGTATATAGCCCCCTCTCGTGTATAACCCCCCTCGTGTATAGCCCCCCAAATCGGCCACTAACGTCATTTGCCCTCGTGTATAGCCCCCTATTGCGAACCGCGAAAAGCAAGGGAAATCAAGTGTTTTTGCGCTAAAAACAGCGTTTTTGAGGTGTTTTGATGCATAGCCCTATAACGAGGATGGTCTCGCGTGGGAATGAAATCCTGAGCTTTGGTTTCTTAGCAGTTCGTGCAAGCCTCGCGCACGAACTGTTAAGGAATTTTGCACGAAATGTGCAGAATTCCTTTGAAAAATAGGAGAAATAAAATTTGCCACTATGGGATTTTTTCCTTGTCCACATAGCTTTAGTCGGATTTCGTTCAGATAGGGTGCGCAAATTCTATTCCTTAACCCACACTTTGCCCATTTTGATCCGATAGAAGCGTCTGGTCATTTTTGATTTGACCAAATTTCTTTCCTTAGCTGGGTATTTGGTCAGTTGGAGAAAATTCCTTATTAGTTGGATAATTTGGCATTAGGATCGATACTCCTTAACGTGGAAAATCTATGAAGGAAAGTCCTTTGCTAAAAATTTTCTTAACGATTTTTATCTTTAGGTGAATTTTTTTAAAAATACAGTTCCTTAGGATTGATTTCAATAATGGTGCAAAGAAATCGTCAAAGAAAAATTTTCTTTTGCTGAGTTGCGCTAAGGAACGGCTTGCGCAAATTTCATTCCGGAACTTTTAGGTTCAATCAAAAACACGAACTGCTAAGGAATTCCTTAGCAGATGTTCATTTTTTCCTTTACTTCACCCTAAGGAAAAATGTTACATCTACCTAAGGAATTCTATTCCTTCAAAACGCACATATGCGTAAAATCTCAGTTATAGGGATAGGAGTTTATCTGCACCTCATTTGGAACAGTTCTGATCAGTTTGCCAGTGACATCTCTTCGAGGGAAATTATTTAGTTGCAAAAATTTCACAATTTTTTACGTTGAAAGCTGCATTTTTGATGATTGGAGCTTGGAAACGTACCAAATAACCACCAGAAACGAGTTCAGGAGGTCAAAAAACCTTACTTTTGGTACAAATGAAAAATGCCCTCGTGTATAGCCCCCCCCCCTCGTGTATAACCCCCTCTCGTGTATAGCCCCCTAATCGGTGCTTACCATTTGTATAGCCCCATGGGGCTATCTACGGAACATTACAGTATGTTTCAACACGAAAGATATCGATATGCTCGGTACGAGTGCGCAGTAAGTTGACCTGTCTGATGTCGCCTATTGTTTGCAGTTGCGTCACGGCCATTTGACACTGGAGCACGCGTTGCTGTATAAGCATTGGACGCTGGAGAACATTCTGGGCAACATGCGCGTCTGTGATCGACTACTCAACGCGTCAACCCTGACTCCGAGTAGCGTACTGGAGGAAGGAGATGTGGTACCTGCGATGAGAAGGAGGAAAGCTGATACTTCACTGGCATTGGCGCAATATGATGGCATTATTGACGCTCCAACTACTGAAGTTGGACGAGACGACGAATATTTTGACGTACCACCCACCGATGAGAGCGAGCGAATAACAACGGGAGAAGAACGGCTGGGGTTGGTCCGAGAAGATATGGCGCAGCCGTTTTTTGGACTTTGAACTGTGGACTTTCTTTGGATTTTTGACTTTTCCTTCAGTGATAAGGGACAGCTGAGCTCACTCTTTCTTCTTGTTACGTACTGTAGCCGTCAAATACGGGTCAAAATGTGCTTTTCTAAATCATTTTTCCATGCCCATTTCACAAGAAAAGAAAGCGTAAGAAATACACACTGTGTGCCTTGAGAACAGAATGAGTACCTGTATGTACGTATGTAATAAGTGTACATGTACCTTGACACTACACAGGGACAGTAGGTACAAACATGTGATATGCGTACGTGCAGAGCTTACTTACAGTACACTAGCTAAACGTACACAGCACAGCACACCTGAAGTCTTCCAATGGTTGCAATTTGCAAGCTGAAAGAAAAGTATTGTGAACAGACATATCATCAGAGCCACACCTTTTCTGCCGTATTATAGTTAGTATACCATAAGATAAAGACGTAGATCTATGTATTACCGACCTAGTTAGTAATCAGAGAGGAGACTAGACTACTGTTTCTGCTTGCGGCGATCCACGTTTCGATACTCCCATTCCGCGATTCCCCATCCTCTCAGCTTTCCGTCGCATCGAAAGCGCGCCATCTGTTCCCACACTTTCGCCTCGGAGGCGTGGCCTAGAAAGAAGGCGGCTCGCTGCACCACCTCTGCCTCCAATCGACGCCAGACGCCGCCGGCTCGAAACTCCAGGGCGAAGGTGTCGGGCGGCGGGTCGCGGTCGGTCTCGCCGATCTGGTGCAACGGCATGCGGATTTCGTCTACTACCGACACTCTGCCATTCGGATGGCAAATGTAGCCAATGTCTAAAAATGAAACAGGATATCTAAATACAGCAGCTATAAAAAATAGGCTGCTATAGGCTATGGGGTAATCTGTGGAGTATTGCAGTTATCTTGCGTAAACTCGAGAAGGAAAATGTGCCATAAAGGAATCGAACCCTGGACCTCTCGCGTTCCAGGCGAGCGCCTTCACCATTTGACTACAGAGTGGACAGACCTGGATGAACTCAGTATCGCCAGGGTACATGTAGGGTAAAAAGGGAAGGGTACATATCGCCGGGATTTCTCTACGAAGAGTTTGCATCTGTGTTTTAGGCCTGCATATGCGTGCGTAGCGTACATTACACAACTGTACGGTACATAAACCTACCTAATCTGGACATAGCGACCCTCGGCATACTGATGACGCCAATATTGCCACAAGTTCCGTCTTCCAGGTGGAAAAAGTGGAGGACGTAGCGGTGAAAATACGTCCAATCTCTGATGTTTCCGTAGCTGTGGTCCCGTACACCGCGCATGCGTTCTACGCGAATCGTCTTGCCCAAGTGGTGCAGTTTTATTTCGCCTGAAAAACAACGTGTACCTGTATGTACATATGTACATCTTGGCTAAATTATTGGACAATTCGGTTCACGCGCACAGCAGCAATACAGTAGTGCAGCATGTACGTATTTCTGTAGGGTCTATGGGGTAAACCCGGCAATGGGAAATCCGGCCACCTAAGTTCCAGGGCTGCAATCTCAGCAACCAATGGACCGATCGAGATGGAGGCAAGTACTGGCATAATGTCAATCGATTCCTTGAACTATCCTCTTTCAAACGAGTTATTTGGCTGCTCATCATTTGCTGAAGTAGCACTTTCAAAGGAGCTTAGGTGGCCGGGTTTACCCCACGCCCCACAATATATAACATACGCCCTACCTGTGTAATCGCCACACTGTTCGTAATGGGTCTGATGGGCGGCGCGGAGACGTCGAAAGTAAGCTCTGGACCAGGGTTCGCAAGCATTGGCCCGACAAACAGCTTCCGTGCTTATATCAGTGTCAAAGTCGAAGTGAGGAGCGCAGGCTACGAACCTCAATCTCAGCTCAACCCTTCCCACAGAATCCACCTCGCCTGCTTCGCTGCAGCTCTTGTTTTTAACCAGCTCCCCATCATACTCGATGAGCCACTCTTTCATTGGTGTTACTGGGGAAATACGCAATCCGCCAGCTGCGTAACTCATCTCTTCCAGTTGACGAAGATGCGTGTCAGGAGCGCAAGGTAGTTGCAACATGCCTATGCTCGGTATGCGAAGCGTGAAGATTGTCTGCATCAAACTCGCGTGTCTTCGAGCGATGGCGGCAACGAAATAGATGCCACCTCCTTCCTCATCGTCATCTCCACTGGTGGCACCATTGAAGTAGACGCCATCAACAGCAAGCGGTTGCAGGGGTATAGATAGGCAAGGCAATAAATTGTTTTAAAAAACAAAGGTGGCTGGCAAACAAAGGCTTCCTCAAGTTTTCAGTAGGGCGCCACACAAATCCGAATTCGCTCCAAACTCGGAGCGCCGCTGACCAAAGGCTTCAACATGTAAAATCTCCGAGTTTGTACCAAACTCGCTCGTTTTTCCAAAGGTGCGTGTGAACAGCCGAGTTTGTAATTCGGAGACGTGTGAGCAATTGGCGTTCGTTTCGGTTCAAAACAAAGTCACTCCGAACTCGGTGCGAGTTGGCTCGGAGCTTTCTCGGGGATTGGGGTTCGTGTGTAGTGGCCCCAGAACTAACCCCAAAGAATTTCTGCGGCCCATTGCAATCCATTTTTGGGGCAAAGCAAAATTATTGGGGCGCACTTGCGCCCTCATGTTTTTCTACCTATACCCCAGGGTTGATCGGGTGGCAGTGGCTGGACGGCTTCCATTTCAGCAACATTATCCTTTGATTTGATACCGTATCCGGCTGCGACTATGGTGGTCGAAGGCGATGACCGCCTTTTTCGGGCTCCGACGAATTGTCGAGCTTTCAGCAGAAGGAAGAATGTACAGTATTTCAGCAGAAACCATTTTCCCGGCTGGGAATAAACGCCGAGAATCGGCACAGGATTTCTCTCCAACCATTTCCAAGTTATGAAAGCGAAAAGCACGAAGAGACACAGACCGCACAACATGTTTAGAAATCGTTATTGAAGATGGACATTCAAGCAAGTCTGCAAATGTTGGTTGACATGTTTGGGGGGGGGGGGGGTGGCGTGAGGTCTCCTCAGTCGGACGAGGTGCATCAAGCAGTGCTGTAAAATGTGATACACAAGACAAGATATTACATTTGCAAACACCAGGGGTTTCTCATTGGCCGTATGCTGCGTATTGTTTGTGCACGGTATGTATTGTCCATTGTGTATCTCCGTGTGTGGCATGATTGAACGCTGCTTGTTTAGTGTTCAAAATGGCTGACTATCACACATTCACCTTGTTGGCCTTGATGGACCTGCGTAAATGGATGTGTGGCTGACATTCAAATATATCAAATCTAATTGAATTGCTGCTTGTGCATTTCATTCATTACCGTATTCATTCTAGTCTAAAGCCTTCTACGTACTGTACGTATTATATAACTAATTTCGCTAATTGGCACAGAGGTGCCATAAAAAAGTGCAAGCGTCGCTTTCAAACGGTGTCAACAGGCCGCTTTTTTTACGTGCCATTCCAATCAGCTCTTCCATGTCATGCTCAATTTGTTACCGTCACAACGCACGTACACCGTGACGATTCATACATACGTACGTACTGCATGTACTACACTTCGCAATACGTACATACGCACGTCAATACAATTCGCACACGATTGAATTGACGTTCTAGTTCCATGTCTACGAGGTCAGCTGGTCGCTCAAAGCAGCAGGGTGTACTGTATTTCGTGCTTGACTCCAGCTGACCCGGAGTAAGAAAATGCCGCGGTCCACCTCCCAATCCTCGACACCGAACAAGCACATGCTGTACTATTCCGAGCAGGACAACCATCCCTTTCCACTCTTTGCCATGACCGCCACCAAAAAAGGTTCCCATTTCAATGCTTTTGGCCAAACCGCACCAGGAGAACCAGATGACGCTTCTATTCCGCCCCCAACTCCGATCGTTTTTGCCAACTCCACAACCCTTCACGGTGTACGTCAGTGGGTGGAGCCAAAGAAGCCGATGTGGATTCGTCTCATCTATCTGCTAGCTTGGCTGGCTTTCACCGCTGTGATGATCTGGCAACTCTATCAGAACATCACTGAATACTTGAAGTACGAAACCAACGTGAGCGTTACACGTCGTCGATTTGACAATTTGATCTTTCCCAGCGTGACGCTATGTCCAGCCAGTATGTGGCAGAAGCGAAAATTGGGCGGAAGTTTGGCGGCCGTTAACACGTTCGTGACTTTTCTTAAAGGGGGATCTGACGGAAACTTGAGGGGAGGCAGGTTTGGAATTGCTCATTTGAAAGCGCGTACCTAGATTATGTAAGATTCCTCTTTCGATCTAATCCTCATGCTCAGGAGCCGATTTTCCTTTGTGAGGCAGGGAACCAGTAAACGCGAAATTAGCCAAAGTGTTAGGAAATCTAATCCAAACTGGTTCTCTTGCATCAGCTGTAAGTTCGAAAGAGAAGGCAATTTTGTACGTAATCGTGCTTTCAAACGTAGAATACACACACTTGACTCCTCCATAACAAAAGTTCCCTCCAGATCCCCCTTTAAGCTGTCAGAGCACCGAAATATCGATCAGTGCTACGATCCCAGCTACGCCAATCCCTGGCCGAACCTCACCGCCTTCCAGTACTACTGGTACAAGCGCGAACGGGACGGCATTATTGGCATGTCGAATACGCTGTCGGATCACTTCATGCGTTGCTCGTTTGCCCTACACGAGTTCCCGTGCCAAAGCGCCTGGTTCGAGCATACGACCGAGATGAACAAATGCTTCACGTTCAACTACGCGAACTCCATCAGCACAAATGTGCGCACGCTTATCGTTTACGACGAGCTAGAATATCAACCCCAGGTAGGCCTATTCTTTTATGTGCCAGATTATACGTGGTATCAAGAGCCCATACCGTAGAGAGTGCGACACAAGGCTTTAGTACTGAGAAATAGGGCAGCAAAGCTTATCGGCTGCCTGTCACATATTCCAATAGGGCTACAGATTCGAAACTTAGCTCACGCAAATGCTGAAAGTCTCAGCTTTTTCATGGTGCAAAAATTATTCAGATCCGACCACGGCAAGTGGTCAAAACTTTTGATTCTTTGAAGCCTGTTTATGCAGGAAATACACGCCCGCAAACAAAGCTGTGACTGCCGGCCCCGTAATTACGATCCAGCAGTCGGAGCGATCCAGCAGTCGGAGATAAACTCATCGCGGACTTGTGGCTACGTAATTACGGGCCAACAAACTCATCGCGGACTAGTGGCTACGTAATTACGGGGCCGCCGGTCACAGCTTTGTTTTACGGGGCGCGTATTGCAGGCAAAACCCGGCTTCAAAGAATCAAAAGGTTTGACCACTTGCCGTGGTCGGATCTGAATAATTTTTGCACCATGAAAAAGCTGAGACTTTCAGCATTTGCGTGAGCTAAGTTTCGAATCTGTAGTCCTATTGGAAGCTGTGACAGGCAGCCGATAAGCTTTGCTGCCCTATTTCTCAGTACTAAAGCCTTGTGTCGCACTCTCTAACGGTATGGGCTCTTGGTGGTATGTACGTAATACGTACACACACGCTGTATGCATTGTATGCTACCTAACATCTTTAAAGACCAATAATTCATAGACTATAATTATATCAAGTACGTATCAACCATAATACCCCAATGATACCCATCCCCTTTACGATAAAGTACGTGTTATGTAGTACGGTCTACGTATATTCTTGTCATGACCATCAAACGTTTGGTGCCTACCAGAACCTTTTTCTTTCGTAGTTGTATCGTACGTTGTGGAGAAATACCTATGACTTGATCCTTCTATGCCTATGGCATCGTTTTTCTAGCTGAAAAGTGTGAACGGTTCCGGCGGCTACAGTAGCCTGCGACTTCTGCTATCAATAAATAAAGCCGACAGTTGTGTGGTGGAGACTGGGAGCAACGCCGGATTTTTCTTAACCCTTCACGATCAGAACACAATTCCACCGTTCATCCATGACAAAAATGTCCTCATATCTCCCGGTTTTAAAACACAGGTAAAAACTATGTAAGTTAACCCCCTCTGTAATCTCAGCTGACCGCCTGACCGCAAGCAGCCACCCGACGACTATGGGCAGCCAAGGCCGCAGGGTGGCCAAAAGGGAAGGGATATGTGGCCAGGCGGCCATCTGAGATTATGGAGAAGGTTAAGGACCAACGGGGCCAGAGTGTAGTGCGTTTTTGCTCTGTGTGTTTCAAGGTGGCAGTGACCGAAGTTCGCACGGATCGATCGCAAATCGAGGATCTGGGCCGCTGCGCCAGCGAGCATCCGCTCTACCTGTATCCGGAAGCGGCGACCTACGTGAAGGAGAATTGCCAGCTGCAGTGTCTGGCCGAAGACATCTGGAAGGAGTGCGGCTGCGTCACCTATCTGGCCACCAGCGATATCGGCGAGGTTGCCGAACGCCTCAACCTCCACTATCACGTGAATTCGGCGGACCTTTCAGAAGCGCGACCTTGCTTTTTCACTGACGACGCCGCCTGTCACGAACGGATCATACGAACATTTCGTCTGGAAGCGACCAGTCGCTGTCTCAAAACGGAAGTTTGTCCAGAGCCGTGCCACTTGACCGAATACAAAGTCGAGGTGGAAAACACGCATGCAGTTCTGTAAAGCTTCGTATAAACCCGGGCAAGACAAGACTACATAAAGGGAAGAGGGACTACGCCAGCTAGCAGTAGTAGTGGTTTCATATGTTTCATGGCTGTACCCCGGGCCCCCGATTGGGACCAAAACGGCCGTAGCATAGAACACGAAGCCAATACGAGCTGGCATAGTCTCTCTTCCCTTAGTCTTGCTCCAGGGGATTGGACCCAGACTGAATTTATCTCCTCTTTCTGCTGTAGACATCAATAACGCGATATCCGCCGGAGCAGATCATCCCCTCTCTCATCCGCCAGACCAAGTACAACACGACAGAGGAGGTTTTGGATAATCTGCTGGAGGTGGAGATCTACTTCGGCTCCATGGAAGTGACGATGGTTAAGGAGACGCGAGCGATTACGGTGGACGGGCTATTCAGCGCCGTCGGCGGTACATTCGGCCTGTATCTCGGCGCCAGTCTCTTCACCTGGATCGAAGTCTTGGAATTCCTCGTCGGCCTCCTCATTGGCTGCTGCTGCAGCGCTGGAAGATGCAGACCAAGTCGTGGCGCAGCTAGCACCAGCTGCAGCAGGAAAAGGTCATCCGCAGTCACAAGCGTAGCCAGTACAGAAGATATTGTCGCGGCAGTTCCGCCTACTGGATAATCTGCTGATCTCGAAATGCTTATCTTAGATCTTTAAATGCGATCTGCTGATCTCAAAAAAATGACTGAAATGGTACAGTGCACTTTGCTTTTTATGTGTTCTAGATGTACGTACGTATACGTACATGTAGATGTAATAAAGCGCTGGACGCCGACATGCACGCATAGACATACAATATCATGGTTTACACTGCATTTTGCAAAGGCAGTCTAAGTATTCGGCTTTATCCAGCCACTTGAGCGATGATCCTAGCTTTTGTCAATCTCAATAATGTAATGCACACAATAAATCAACCAAATGTACTGTAGGTATGTACCTTTCATACCAGGAAATCATAAACAGCCAGACAGAGTGCCCAAGTAACCAACATAACGTAACTAGGCCTACAAACCTACGCACGTACTTACTACGTACAGTATGTATAAATAGCTATGGTATGCTGGACTAGACATGTGTTGAGTGATGGGTTACCAAGGAATCTCAGTCAGACACCTACACCTTGGATTTAGATCCTGTTACGAGATGGTACCAAACTTTGCTATGAATAGCTACAAATGTAGGTAAACAACCATGCACCACTTTTATCTTTTAGTTTATCAGCTTCGATTCAAGTATGGCGGGTTTGTCCAATATCTCGGCTTCGCCTTCTCTCATTCGCATAGGAATAATACCGTATCCACCGTTCGTGACGAAGTGTTGGCTTTTTTCTACGCGTTGCAGTTCACCTGGTATCGCCATCGAAATGCTGATGAGTTTGTGCGAATTTTTGCGTTTCAATTGCGCTCTGATACCCGTGAATCACTTTCTTTTCGGTGACAATCTGTCGGGAGAATGGCGTGGCATGATTAGACAGGTAGGACAATTTTAGTGTCCTATGGACAGCATAAAGCGCACGTACACATTTGCGTACATACAGTTGTACCTATAGGTTACGTTACGTATAGGCCTACATGAACGGTGTTGATTAGTTCATGCATGTAGGGTACTGTAAACCCTCGTTTATAGCCTCCGGGGGCTATCAAAACGTTAGTCGCCGATTAGGGGGGCTATATACGAGGGGGGGGGGGCAATATACGAGGGCATTTTACATTTGCACCCAAAGTAGGGTTTTTTGACCTTCTGAACTCATTTCTGGCGGTTACTGTAAAGGTCGGTGTATAGCCCTGCAGGGCAATACAAACCAAGATCAGCAAATTTGGGCGGGCTATACACGGGATCGGGCAATACAAAAGCTCGGACTATACAAGGGACTTTTTACCATCTGCCCATTTTTGCTCCAATTTTCACCCTAATTTTCACCCTAATCCTCTCATGGATTTAATGGTCCCGCTTTTGTACACTGATCGGTCTCAAAGCTGCCTCGCGAGGCAGTAATTGGTATATTTTCACATGCCAGACCGATCCCAGATTCCAACAGCAATGATCAAACTGCTTAATAATAATGGTGCATTGCATTGTCAACCTATCTTCGAGCTACGGGCCACACATTCCGTGTGTTCTATTCTAGCTCGCAATGGGGCAAATAAGGCCTTGTGAACGCAGTTCTTTGCATTGCCCGATATCGGGCAATATACGAGCCAAAAGTGCAATATAAGCATTGGGCGGGCTATACACGGGATCGGGCAATACACGGTATCGGGCTATACACCGACCTTTACAGTATTTTGCATGTTTCCAAGCCTCTAGTCAAAAAAGCAGCTTTTAGCCTTTTAGCTATAAAAACTGTGAGATTTTTGTTGTCAAAAATTTTCATCGAAGAGACATCACAAGTAAAATGTTCAGAACTGTTCCAAATGATGTGCAAATGATCTCCTGCATGAAAACACCCTAAAAACGCTGTTTTTTTTAGCTGAAAAACACACGTTTTCCGCCTGCTTTTCGCGTTTCGCTATAGGAAAAGAAAAAAAAAAACGGCCCAGACAGACAAACAGACAAAAAAGAACACCAACCCCCAAGACACACAGAGCCAAAACCCAACGAACAAATCAAACAAAAATAACCGCCCACCACACCATCCCATACCCACTCAGAAAAACTACAACCACAGACCCCCATAGATCCATCTACCAAGAAAGCCCCCTAGAAGAAACAAACCAGCCAGAGCTCCCATCCAACCCCCAAAAGAAGCATGTCAGCAGCTAGAACGCTCGAGCAGCCACCAGAGAATTACTGGCCTCATAATAAACCGAACACTCCCGGCATGTAACTCAGAACCATCGAAATTCATCGCTATTAGCCAAAGCCAACTGAGTACAAAACAACCCACCCACCCCCCAGGGGGAGCTGGTAGTCCCGATTTAGGGGTAATTCTGGGCATGGTCCAAATAAAATTAGTTTCATAATGAAGAAAAATGTCCCAAAATGCTAGGAAATGTGCATCTCATGCATTATCCCCAGTGCCAGCATAGCAAACGCATGAAACGGAGTATCTTGAAAAGTTAAGACCACTATTTTCTCAATAGTGAACAAAATCGTCGATTTTGAGCTTCGAGATTCAAACCGTCGCAGTTTCTGAAGTATGTGGACCACAAGGCTGAAATTTTGTAAACATCTAAGTTGAAGCCTTGGCTACTAAATACAAAAAATCGCATGAAAATCCAACGTGTGGTTCAAGAGTTACATGCACGAGAAAGTGTTCGGTTTATTTTGAGACACTCTACAGGTGCATACGCGTCAGTGGCTGAAAGAAAAGTGATGTAGTGGGGACGGTGTGGGGGGAGGGGGATACCAGGGGGAGGGGTAGGGTGTGGGTGTGGGGGGAGGGGTAGAGGGGGGGAGGGGTGAGGGGGGAGGGGGAGGGGTAGGGGTGTGGGTGTGGGGGAGGGGTGAGGGGAGGGGGGGAGGTGGGGGTGCCAAGCAGCCATCAGCCGGTGACGTAATATGTAAATGATCCCTTTAGGATGGCAGCGGAGGGGGAGCGAGTGGAGGCCTGGTTCCTGCGCTACACGGGTCTGGGACCGGACGGCGCCGGGGCCGTGGCTTGCGCCAAGCGCTGCCATCGCAACGACTTCTGCAATGGATTCAGCTTCGCGCCCACCGTGGAAGGCGGGGCGTGCGAGCTCTTCGCTCGCTACGACGCAGGCCTCGCCTTAACCACGGACGCTGCGTACACGCGATATGAAATGACACCGTGATGTCTCGAAAGCTTCACACAACCCAGATAAAAGGATCATCCTTGCATGATACACATACATGACCAACAATATTATATTTATTATTATTGATAATTCCATTACATACGACAAGCCAGCAGCTGCTGTGCACTGCATCTTTACGGAAATACATACAAGTGTCAATAAATAGCCTATTTGTAGCCAGATGTCAGCGCTTGGTCAAAAACTGGAAAGCGATGCTCTGTGTGTTGTGTTCTCTGCCGGTGCCGTTTCCGGACTCTTCCCGGTTTTGCCCAGAGAGCAAAAATGCCCCCCACCCCCCCCCCACCACGTCCCTACCCTTGTCTAGTAACACTCTTTTCTGCCCTGCTTGATTCTGCTCTGACGCAACTTCACTTTCTCCTATTCTCACTCCTCCCTCATTCCCCGGGGTTGCCGAATACAGGCGCCCTAAGTGCAGCCATTACCTATGGTATACATTGGCGGGTGCATGTCTGGGCGCGAGCCTCTTCGCCCGATTAGTCGAAGGCTATCATGAAGCTTGAGCTTGACAGCTTCGCGAAAAAAAGGTGTGCTCACTCACTCTAATTAAAGTCACTCAAAACAATAATGCTTAATTGCCACTCAGCCTACCTAGCTCGCAAGCGAAGTTTGACGTTTTGTTACCTTGGTTGGACATGGAACCATATTTCATGCCAACTTCATACTGTACATATCTCGTCGATGTTGCTAGTGTTCGTTTTGCTGTGCGAATCTTTGTGGTGGCTATGTAAGAGTTTGGTTGAGTGTTGAGAGCTCTGAATGGCTCAAAGAATCAGGAGTAAAGTGTTAATCGAAATCGAGGCGGGAAATCATTAAAAAGTTTAGTTAAACTCCCACTCAATTACAAAATTTCAGCTCTCTGTACTTCCGCTCCAAGCTGACAATTCCGCTTGATTGAAAATCCCGTTCCAATTGGTAGAAAAATTACGGATAAATTGTTGTTGTGGCCTGACGTGAAATTTTGATCCATATAATAACAGATATGCATTGTTATGGTTATCTTCACAACATTCTGCTTGTTTCTGTGATTGCGGCTCCAAAAATTTATTTGGGTAAGCGCAAGCTACATTCGTTATGTACGTACTATTATGTAAATGGCCCATTCTCATCAGTGACGTACGCTGTGTGTGTCCATGGCTCGGCGCATTGTAAAAGCATGGAGAACATGGCCCACGCTGAGCGTACGCCGGGCGTAATTTATGTATGTACAGTACTTCCGATGTGAACGACCCTAAGGCTTTGTGCACGACCTCCGGGCGGGTACATGTACAATAATTATTTGCGTGTACATACCATACCGTTTTAATTTTTGACACCGATGGTTGCACACGCAGCTTTACTGTAAGTTCCTTGTTCTAACGCATGTGTACTCTCTGTGTACCGTATAGCAGTGTCGGTTTGCTTTGTTTGCTAGGAAGCGCAGCCTGTTCAGAGTGCGACGTTGTGGATTCAGTCGACTATGCTGGAAACGATATCGCATTCTATTCAGACACCGTGGTTACCGTAGAGGAATGCTGCGACTTCTGCCATCAGACGGCCAACTGTGTTGCCTATGTGGTCGGATTCACCACTAATTGCCACGCGAAAGGAACAACGCAAGGCACCTACCAAAGCACTGCTACTGCCAGGTCTGGGCTAATCGATATGATGCGTGTACCAAATTGAAGCCCTCAAGCCTGCGCGGTTGCT
>JASAMW010007593.1:0-41946 GCA_030247985.1 Epsilonema sp. ZAB3_2
GCGATGATGCCGCGTTCACCAGATAGACGTCCGTAACGGACGTCGTCCGTCCGTAAATCCATAACGAACGTATCTAGGAACTCGTATATGGTACACCGCAAACAACCATGTACTCCTAGATACGTCCGTTACGGATATACGGACGACGTCCGTTACGGACAACTGGTTATCGCGGCATGACGGAAACGGGTGCCGGCATGACGGACGCCTGGTGAACGCGGCATAGTTGCGTTATTACGTACACTTTAGCGCTGGGACTAGTTACAGTACCTTTGAAGACTCTCCTCCTTGATCGTGAGCAGCAGTTGCCACCTCCAGACTGCTGTTATTCGGCAGTCCACTCAGTCGAAAAGGCAAGCTCAGATCCAGCGCTTTACCATGATGAGTAAGCGTCAATTGATGCCAATCAAATCCCTCGCGCATACACGCCTCCTTCAATATCTGCAGTTAAGTATCCACCACACATAATATGATGCAGATCACACCATGGTGCTTCTATGTATGTACATAACATATGACGTGTTGCACCACTCACCTCTGATAAAATTACAGCAGGATTTACACGAACAGTAACTCGCCGCTTGTTCGGACACATTACTGTCACTGCAGATGATAATGATGCCATGTCAAGCGAACTCTTGATCGTTTCTCCGACTATAGCAAGGGTCGCTTCGCTCGATCCTCCTCTCCTCCGGCTCCGGCACGTACTCCTAGAGCGCGCGCTCCGCTCCGCTGCACGCTCCCGCTGCCCAGGGAGCATGAGCATGCAGCGGGCGTGCGCAGCGAAGCGGAGTGTGCGCTCTAGGAGTACGTGACTCCGGCACGTTTCAAATAAAGTATTTTCGGTAAGCTACGATAGCAAAATCGTGAAATAAGTCCAAGCAAAAGCCAGCTGCCTGCCGGAATTTGTTGGTTAGATAGCTCCTTGGTTAGATTCAAATATTTATTTGCCATAACTTTTGTTTGCTATTTCAAGTTGTTATTTCAAAAATATTTAAAAATTGATTCGATTTCATTGCAGTTCCGTATAACTAAATAAAACCCACATACCGTACTTTTGCAAAATAGCCTCTCCCTCGCCGCTTCGGCTTCGCGTCGTGTCAAGGACTTGGCGTCGTGTTATAAAGAAAGCAAAAGTGGGTATTAACTAATACGCAACCAAAACAACCAACAACCAAAACAACCAACGTGGACTTCCTAAAAAATAGCTCCGCCTAAATAACACACTAGTTGCGCGTGTGAAGAACCAGGATCAATCAATCAATATACCCTTATCGAAATTGTGGGATAGCGTGGGGACAGTTGGTCCAAACACATGCAGTAATGTTTGGATCCAACAAAAGAATAGAGTGACCGAAAAAATGGAAAACTTCCAATGTCATAGGCGTTCCAACAAAATAGCATGAATTCGCATGGAAAATATGGATTGCAATTCTAGGTGTTGAAGTTACTGGGCACTGAGAGCTGGGTGGTGAATGGAAATATGTCTTGCGCAGGCGCTTGGGCAGACTTCAGCTCAGGCTGAGGCTTAGGCTTAGGGCTTAGGTATTGGATTCAGAGGAGTAGACCTCAGCCTCAGCCTTAGCCTGTCTGTCCATGTGCCTGTGCAAAGTAGATATTACCATGCACCCCGCATCCACCATGCACCCCCTGCACCCCAAAATTACCCCGCACTACCCTATTGCAAACGCTGGCTCAAATATTATCATGCTACCCAGCCCATTTGTTGCTTCGACAATGTCTGTTCCGCCACTTTGTTTGTATGCGCCATTTAGGCAGATCCTATTTTCAAGAAGTCCACGTTGGGTGCGATTGGGTGTTTTGGTTGTTGGTTGTTTTTGTTGCGTATTAGTTATTTCCCAAAAGTGTACATACCTGGTTGCTGGTTTGGACTTCTGTCTAATTGACGCGCCTCATGAATGTTTATGTCGTGCACGCGCAAAATAGGTTAAAAATGTAGCAAGATATGCAAATAGGGCAATGTTTATCAATAAATCCCCATCGTCATCGACAGAAATACATAATGTTAGGCTTACAATCAATTCTTTTTTACCATCACTCAATCAATTACAATCAATCAAATCTTACAATCAATCCTTTTTTACCATCTGTTCATCTGATTTGCTACAAAAATCAACAGAGAGCTAGTCAAACACAACTTCAATCAATATGACTGAACACTGTGACGAAAAACCTTCATCAATGATAGTACAGCAAAAAGTACTGCAAGTCACATTTAGATATCAGTGGTAAGCCAAAACACAGCGTTCACATTCCCACCGCTTATCTTTCGCGGGCTGCCTCTGGATCTTGGCACACTCAAAATGGATCCAACCTGAGCATTGGTCGCATTGTATCATCCTATCTGGCATCACTTCTTCACATTCCTTGCACGTCCACATCTCCAGCAACTCGGACAGGAACTGCTCCACCATTTCGAAAGCCTTGACGCTGAACAGCTTCTTCAGTTCCTGCTTGTCAATACGACCGAATAGAGTGCACTTCGTTGATGCCAGCAGCTCCTCTCTGATATTGGTTCCATCTTCATCCGCATCGATCTTCAACGTCTCCATTGGCAACTTGCAAAAATCGCCTGCATGAGGAGTAGCGGGGCATGCAAGGGGCATGCATCCTTCTTGATGGTGATGGTGTACAGAGTCGGATCCGAGGAAGCTTCCATTACCACCTGCTCGTCCGAACTCTCCTCCGCCACGACTTTGTCTTCATCCAGCAATTGCGACATGGCGCAGCAGCGGTGAAACATCTGAACTCTGTTATTCGTCGGATTGGAACGCACTTTTGCTGCCAAACGGTTGACGTTTTGTTCAAAGTCACGTGACAGCAATATCGTTATCAGCTAAAAATAACGTCGACACACAGTATGCGTGTCCATACATACAGTACGTACAGTACAGTTCGGTATATGCACAGTCCATGTGCATACATGTGTGCATACATACAGTGCATACATACAGTACAGTACGTATGGTACAGTTTAGTATATACACAGTACAGTACGTACAACGTACCTTGTCAACCCTCGACCCGCTAGATCCATTCAGCCATCTCTTCTTCAAATCACTGTGGAAAGCTTCGATGTGCGTATTGGTGTTTGGCGCCAGCTGCAAGTGTTTCTTCTTGCAGAGAGCGAAGGCGCTCGTACGGTGAGAGTAGTGCTGCTGAAGGTATCTGGCAAACTCCGCCGTCCTGTCGTCCTCACTCAGCCCCTGGATCATCGCACTCCAAGCGGTGTCGAAGTCTGCGATAGACAGCTGGAACAAGACAAACCACATACCGTATGCTGTCCGATATGCTACCCTATTGACGTTTGACTAGTGTACTTCATTCACACCTGCAAAACAATCTCCCATCTCCGCTTCACTTGGACCTGCAGGTCGGTATCCTTCACTATGCTGTTCAACTTCTTCTTCCAATTTCGTCTGAAGCATCAAAATTTTACAATACCGTATTTACCGGTACAGTCACAACAGGCGTAGGTATCGTTCGGTCTGTACTCCGCATACTTCAAGTGCCATTGGCAGAGCAACCACTGAACATTGCCGCTGGGCTGGAAAACGTCAAGAAAGACGCTGTGAAAGAACTCCTTGTCATCAGACATCAGAAACCGGGGAGACATATCAAAACGCTCCTGATCAGACGGCGACAGTATGCGATCCAGCAGACGGTAAAACATCTCCATGCTGTCCTTCGATTCATCTTTTGAGCAAATGAAGTGCGCCACTGCGATGCCTGGAATGAAACCCTTACTGTAAGTACTGTTGTCGCATAATTATTACCTTTCAATCATGTCATACCTTTCATGTTTTCGTCCAGCACAATCATAGAGTAGAGTAGGTACTGATAGCGGTTCGTGCTATGCGTACTGTCCACGAAAACACCGCTCGAAGCATATTTCCTCAGCATTGCCTCTTGAAATTCCGTCATGATGAGAATGGCACAAGACGCTGTCAGGCGGGGAAAGTCGGGATCAGCCTCATTCTAAAGCGTTCGTACAGCGTTCGTACATTCTCAGTGCAGAAGTACATATGTACATATGTACGTTACATTTGGTACATACTATGTGCGTGCAAACATGCTGTACACAAAAAAACGTACTTGGAACTTGACGTAGCGGATGGGGTTCTTCTCGCGAAAACTGTCCAACTTTGCCTTCATCGCAAGGACGCTCTGTGAATCATCTTTGTGAAAGCGGCCCAAAATCGCCGTTGCACCCTTAGTCTGCTGGAGATTGTGTAGGTCCTATAAATATGTGGCAATATATTGACGTAATGCAAATACCCCTATAAAGGCTAATCTTCATTTAGATGCTGTTGCTAACCAATAATGCTGTACCTTGTTCGTCATCAGTAGCAAGCGAGTTTGATCCTTGTCCACTCCCACAGCATTCAAGTCCATCAACTTTCTGACATCTTCGCAGATGTACGTTGCTCCTTGACGCTCGAACTTCAGTGCCGACTTCAGACTTACACCTGACACGAAAACAACAAATACACTATTATCGTTGTGAGCCAATGCTACTAGGAACAAGCTGTGGTAGATGTACCGTCAATCAAACGTCCAGCAATTCGCTCTTTGTGAAGCATGGGAACCCTGATATGTTGCAGATCGACTTGATGGCCGTGATGTTCATAGAATGCCCGCACGCGAACCGACTCATCTTCCCGTGTCTCCATGTGAATCTCTGCCGTGCATCGTATTCCCGCCTGAGAAGGGCCTTTTGCCATTCTACGTCGCTTACGCTCTACAATATACTATATACGTATCTGCACGTACTCATATTGGTACGTATATGCCTATATACGCATACCGTATGTACATAGGTACTGCATTCATACTTTGTTCATAAGTGTACACACATACCAGCATCCGGTACAAGCCTAGGATATCCCGTTCTGTTGCATTGGTAGACTTTCCTGATGACGCCATCCTTTCTCTGCTTTCTCCCACTTCGATTCGAGTACTGCGTCCCTGTCACCAGCTCTAAATCAGCCTTCCACTCCTTAAACTCCCTGAAACAGCTAAACTCCCTCTCCACAGCTTTGAACATAACACCATGCTCTGCGTGCATATGCTTTCGCAAGTCATTTATAGTATAGCACATATAGATACAACTGTCACTGCGATGGCAGGCGATGGATGGAAGCTGATGCTGTCGTGCTCGTCCCGCTTGCTCCGATCCGTTCTCATCCAGTGACACATCCTCCACCTCCACGTCCTCATCCACCTCTAACTCCGGTGCTCCTGTAACAGACACAACAACACCCTGCACAGCAGTATCTGAGCCTGTTATCACTTCCTTGTGCTGTGTCTGAAGATGCTGCTGCAGATTGAACTTGTTCGCGAAGCTCTTCCCGCATTCCTCCACCACGCAAACGACACGTCCTGTCCGACTCTCATCTGCTGGTCTCCCTCGCTTCCGCTTCACCCCTGGATGATGCCTTGCGAAATGTTGCGACAAAGAAGACGAGGACGAATACCACTTCGAGCACTCTGGACATTGCTTGCGGTTTGACTCCATCCTGAAACAGCTATACCAACAAACAATAGGAAAATCATCAAGCTCCTTTGTCCTTTTCTTCTTCAACTTCGTTTGTCTTCGTCGCGTCGGCTCCTCGGAACTCGGCTCTCCATTGTAACTACAGCTTAGCTTTTTTCGTCGTATTTTAGTGTTTTTTCTGTTCTTTAAACTTGCATGTACTTCTAGACTGCTTTTTGTTCAGGTGTACATGACATAAACATTCAGGAGGCGCGGCAAATAGACGTAAGTCTGGTTTGGTTGGTGGTGCGTTGAGAGCGGTGGAATTCAGTTGGAGCGGAGTGAAGTGGTTGTGTGTGTGGAAGGTTGGAAGATGCCGATGGTTGGCAACGGATCAAGCGCAAATTGAAGGTGAATTTTTGTAAGTTTCATTAGGTGTCTTTGGTTGAAGTTGAACTAAGAAAGGTTGTCGTTTGCCATTGAACTTGCCCGCGCTGCGTAAAATATAAAATTTATGCTCGTGTTTCATGTGTTTTCTGCAAGAGTATACACCAAACTGCGCAGTACGGGCTGAGCTGCGTAGCGAACTCTTCTTGAGCAAATACAATCGCTGTGCATGTTCGTACATCTCCTCTAAAGTCTATGCATCATCATTGTTGCCTGTCTGTTGCAGTGATGAGCGGTGTGTTTCCTTGGAGTAGCGAGAGCGGCGGTGGTTCTTCTGGCCTACTGGCCAACTGTCGACAGGCGTTCCAGTCTCTGTGCAAGTCCGTGCGCACTGAATCCGATCAGGAGACGGAGGCGGCTCAATCTCTGCTCAAGTGGAGTCTGAAAGAGGAGAACGCCGCCATTCGAGACGTGGCGTTTCAGGTAATAATTTATTGTAAAATTTGCGGTAGTACAATAGAAGACGAGGTAAAATAATTGCGCGATAATTTCCATCTCATAGTAAAGTAAAACACTGACGGTACGGGCCTCTTAATCACCCAGGAAGCGTCAAAGTCATTGAGTTCCCCAAAAGACAACGAGTTATTTCGTTTCTGTGTAATTGGAGCAGCCTAGCGGATGAACTCGTGACTTTGATGTTTCGGGTGGTCGTGACTCGAGCCACCTCGCGGCTACCCAGGAATCATAACGCAAGTAACGAATATTGTCAAGAGAACGCTAAACCCGCTACAACAGCAAGAGAACGCTAAAAAGTAGAGTGCCATCGTTGAAAATGACAGGAATGGAAGCGACGATGTTATTACCGTTGACAAAATAGCGCTACACACGTAGCGAGAAAACTCCCGGGGAATTCCCCGTAAATATTCGATGAAGCAAGGCAGCAAGGGAGTCCGGTGAATTCACCGGGCGTTTGAAACTCACCCACTTATAAACAGGTGAGAAAAATTTTCGCGCGTGGGAGCAAGTGAGAATGCTCAAAAAAACGCAAAGCATAACTCGGAAGTTCAAGCTCACCGTGAATTCACCGTGAGATTTATTTTCAGAGTAACGAGCTGTTCTCGGTATGGGCGGACTGTCAGGGGGAATTCGGGTGTCAGATGCAGAAAGCCGTGAGGAACCTGGTGGAGATACAGGACGCAGGCAAAGCTGTCGCCATTGCGCAGAAAGCAGGCACTCAGGCGGCAGAACGGGAAACGAAACTGAGGAAAGAAGTCAAGGTACATATGTCACTGTCACACTGCAGTTAGAACATGCAACTCAGGGCAAGGGTGATCACTTGCTAATGGGTATAGTTATGGACTAGTTGAAACGCGAAACAATCCAGCGTTGTAGTCGACACAGTTGTATTAGCAGCATGGTCCCTCTGTTAGACTGAGAAAAGCTTGGATTCCGACTTTACCTCCTTCAACAAGAATACGACCGTCACAGTGTACGTACGTACGTACGGTTCGTTATGTTCTATGAGAAGATATGGATAGGCGCTTGAATGATCGTAGGCCATAATAGCCATCTGCCGAACTGATACGCTGTTTTTGTGTGTCGTGTAGAAAGCGAAGAAATGGAAGAAAGGCGGGGATGTGCGATTGCTGGAGTTTGAGTTGGAGAAGGCGACGCGTGAGAAGGAGCTGGCACAGCGACATGTGGAGCAAACCAGATGCGAACAGGAAGTCGTGAAAATGGTGGGTGAGCCTGTGCTCGTACTATACTGTTTGCGAATTTTGAACATAGAGGCGTATGCTATGTAGGCCTATCATGTTCACTAACACACGCATATTCTACGTGTGAATGTGCACGTATGGCGAATTTCCTTGTCACGAAGACTTTTTGCGTAAACTGTTGAGAAAGGAACACTGTAATGTTCATGCATTCCACGCGAAAAGGCCTTGCGCGACTTCGAAAATCTGTGTTGCTATTTCTCCGCTGCTCGCTGACCATGTTTCTGTTGATTCGCCCTTTCTGCACGTACGTACTTGTGTGTTGTGTGTGTGTAGTATCGCTTTCGCGCGGCGATGTCCGAGCTGGCGGATGCGTATCGGGCGCGCGGGGAGGCGTGCATGGCGGTGTTCGAGGCGCTGTCCGCGGTGTCTGAGGAGGTGCCGGCCGTGGGGACGCAGGACGTGCGCACGCTCACCTACGCCGGCTCCACGCCCAACAGACAGCGCGTGGACAGCGTACGCCAACGCTTCTCCTTCACCACTCCCGACAGACCGCCGCAACTCGTAAGACTAGGGTACTGCGGGGTAAACCCGTACACGGGGTAAACCCGTACACCTAAACTTTTCTGAACTTGCCGCTTCAGTAAATGGTGAAAGTGGTAGCTGATTTGAAAGAGGAGAGTTCAAGGAATCGATTGGTAGAATACTTGTCTCTATCGGTCGCATGGTTGCTGAGATATACTAGGTGTCCGGGTTTATCCCCGTGTCCGGGTTTACCCCACAGTACCCTACTTCCTACGCATAATGCCGCGTTCACCAGACGTCCGTAATGGACGTCGTCCGTTCGTAAATCCGTAACGGACGTATCTAGGAGTTCATGGCACACCGCGCAAGCAACCTTATACTCCTATAGTACAACTGGAATTGCTGGGACCCATGCATTATTTATCTCCGGTTCTAGCGACCGTAGAGCAAAGCGGTTAAAAATCTCTCGATGTAGAAAACTACGGTTATCAACCGTGTAGAAATAATTCTGTTTTTTCCCTTGCTATGCTTAACGGTGCAAGCAGAGTACTTTTACTACCAGCCTTACAGTCGTACGGATATTTTGCCAACTATAATCTTAGCCCATGCAGTGTAAACTTATACAGGGTATCTCGGGCTCCTTTATTTCCTTTATTTCCTTTAAAGTGCTTTGATTTGAGCACCTGACTGTAAAGTGCTTTAAAAGTGCTTTTTTTTAGCTGAGGGTGCTTTGAAAAAAATTTTTTACGCAGGCAGCAATGCAAAGCTCTTTGGTGATGCGTTTTCTGGCGTTTCTGAGATCATTTGTCAAAAAATTTTTCGCCTTCGGCGAATTTTCACCCAGTTCTCATATGATCTGATAGTAGCCCAACGCACGCTGGCAGAGATGGCATGGTAAAATTGATTACCTTGCGAGGCTGGTAAGGTAAAGATTGCCTGTGCGTGCACCCACCTAAATTTACTTGTGGATTTTCATGTAGGCCTATGTTCGCACATAATACGTACTTTTGTGTGCTGTGTAGGCCTACACATAGATTCAGGGGGGTAGGTAGCCGATAAAAACCTAAGGCGCAAAATGGTAAATTCACCTCTTTGCCTGCCACCTTCCGGCACCTCTTCATATCTATTATCTACCATATAGTAATTTTGCGCCTCTGGCAGCTGAATTTTGGGGCGCAAATGAAAAATACCCCCCTCCCCCCCCCCCCCGGGGTTTGGATACATACAGTATGTATGTACTGTATGTATGTATACCCTGTACGTACACAAGCAGCACGAAATGTTCTGCTTGGAAAAATACAGTACTAGTAGTAGACAATCCATAAGTTGGAAAGGTGGAGGCATGCTCCATGGTACTACTCTTAGGAAGGTATCAGCTGATAAATGTCGTCAGTTTTCATCAATTTTGGGTGCTTTAAAATTTTTCTGGGTGCTTTGAAAAATTTTGGTCCTGTCCCGAGATACCCTGACTATATGAATCATGAAAATTCTCTGGCCTCCTTCAACCAGCACACTCAACACGTACATAACGTGAGAAGGATACAAAAGATGTTTTGATTATCTCGCTTAGCGGAAAGCTTACTATAGTCTGGCCAATAGCAGTTGGCACCTGGACTCAAGGCGAGTTGCGTAGTTTGCATGTACTTCTGCTAAATAGGAGTACACGAAGCGTGGACAGAAATCCGCATTTGTAAATCTATTTTACGCAACGCGCCTTGAGTTCAGGTGCCAACTGCTACTGGCCAGACTATAGTAGCCAGTAACCCTTTAGGTAGGTAACTCGTGAAGATCACAACACTCCTGGCGGAAAAATTGAGCGGAAGCGAGATAAAACATAAGTATGACACCTATGCCCATATAGCTGTAGGCATCTACATGTCTGTCTGTCTATGTAAAATGAGCTTTGTAGCTAGAGACAGAAATGTTATCATCCCTTGAAGGTTGCAGAGGATGAGCTTCCGAAGTTTCTTCTAGCTTCTCTGCTGGGGACTGGAGGTCGTCTTCTTGCTTGTTAGGTTCTTCCTTCTTCTTGGCTTCTGGGCTTCTTTCTTCTTGGTGAAGAGACATCAGTGATCTGCAATGCTTTTGCTGAACAAGCCAGTAAACACCAAAGAGGAACGGAGGAAAAACCAATGCTGCAATGACCACCAGATCATTTTCTCCACTGACCCAGGTAGCAATGAAGCCAGTAGATGGGGCTGCATGCTTGTCAAAGTCGATGAAGACTGCATCTTGGTCATAGTAGAAAGCAGAGAATGGTACACATTCTGATCCATGGGGGCGTGGCTTGCCAGGATAGATGAAGGCACCTTCGATCTGCTCAATGACCAGAGACTGACCACTAAAAGTGGCAGTGTAGACAGTATGCTTCTGAAGGTAGCACCTAAAGCCAGGGGTTGACTTAGGTTCTTCCTGATGGACCCACAGTTTCACTCTCTTGGCTTCCACCTTTTCAGCAGGGGGGAAGTGGCATCGAACCTGCTTGGGGACAGACAGAAAATGGCCACTTCTACCAGCAGCACAGAGCTGGTTAGTCTTGTTGACTGCAGCTGGGATGCTGGCACAGGGCTGGAAACCCAGCACTACCAAAAGGAGAGAGACTGTTAGCAAGACCACCAGGTTCACAGTTGTCTGCATCTTTCTGGAGTGCAGATGGAGCTCACGATTGTCCTTGAGTCTGGCTACCAAGCTGTAGAAGCGATGAAAGGACAGGGCCTTCCAGGGAAACTTGACTGTCTTGTTGAAGAGGTTGATGGCAGCATCATCATCATTGACATCAGGCAGATCTGTGATCCCAATTGCCTCAGGCTTCTGGAAATCCTCACAGTTGGGTCCATTGATGATGGAAGCAACCTTGGAGCCAGGGGTTGCTGCATTGGCCAGAGAGGGGTAGATGAGAGTAGACACCTGAACAGGATAGGTGCCCTCTCTGGAGCTGAGAGACTGCTGACCACCCAACAGGAAACCCACCTTGGAAGGAATGACCATCAGACCAGATGGCAGCTTCTGCCTGGGAGCATCCAGGAGGAAATCCCAGAAGTAATCCTGACCAATGATGATGTCAGGATGGAAGGTGAGCTCTTCACTGGGCACCTTGTCTGCAAAAAAGGCTTCATCAAATGAAGACTGGATAAAATCCAGATCAGCTTTGGACAAAGGTGCACGGGGTTGCTGATTGGTCAGATGTGGCAGCACATTGGCTTCCAGGGGCATAGCAGTGCCATCACGGAGGACCACCTGGAACTGAACTTTGCAGGACTTCTTCTTATGAGGCTTCTCTGATCCAAAGGTGTGGACCAGAAGTTCTTCTTCTTCTGCCATGGACAGCTGAAGCTTGTGGGCCATTTCAGAGGTGACAAAAGAGCGCTGTGCACCACTGTCAAAAAAGAGCTGGGCTGAAGTCTTACAGCTGTTGGCAGGGTTCAGGACCTTGGTCACTGCTGTCAGTAGCAGTGAAGTCTTGAACTTTGGGCTGGAGCCATTCCCCTGATTCAGGGACAGGGTTGCAGCTGGAACATTGGTGGATACAGCAGGAGGAGGACATTGGTGGATACAGCAGGAGGAGGACCCTTGGCAGATTCAGCAGGAGCTGACCTGTAGCTGGTGGTAATGGGGGAACCACCCTTCTTCTTCTTCTGACCACTGCCACTACCACCACCACCAAACTTCACTGGACAGAGAGATGGATGGTGATTCTTCTTGCCACAAAATCGGCATGGCCATGGCTTTTGACATTGAGGTGACCGATGCCCTGGAGAGAAGCAATGCCAGCAGCGTTGAGGTCCCGCCTTGAGCTGGTCAAGTCTCTGCTTCTGAGTAGGGTACTGAGGGCATCTGATGCCATTATGATCAGAAGAATTGCAAAAGATACAGGGTAATCTCTTTTGTTGAGGCTGAACACCAATGGCCAGAGCACTGGCAGAGGACTGATGGCCACCAGACTGGTTGGCTGTAGTAGTGGAACCTTTTCCACCATGGGACTTCTGCAGTTGTCTCTCCTTGCCCTGATGCTGGTTGCTGTCTGTCAGCCGGTTGACAGCCTCCTTGGTTTCAACCAGCTGTTGCAGAAGAGTACGGAACTGTTTCATGGTCCAGGTCTCACCTGGAGGCTTCCGACTCTCCAATTCAGTCAGGATTGACTGAGGGAACTTCTTCATCAGACCACGGAGATGGCCAATGTTCTCCATGTCTTCGCCCATGGATTCCAGCTGCCACAAGCAGCTTTCCATCTGATCCAGGCCTGTGCGCAGATCCTGGGGGCGGGAAGAAGAAATGTGCAGGTCATCCAGCTGGGCATATAGGGAATTTTTGACAACCAGGGCTTGACCAAAGCGCTTTGTGAGAATGGCAATAGCAGTGTCATAATGTTCCTCTGTGGGGGGCACACCACTAATTGCAGCAGCAGCTGGACCTTCCAGCAGAGTGGACAGGTAAGCAAACTTCTGTACCTTAGGCAGGTTCGCCTTCTGATGGACAGAAGCATTATACAGATCCCAAAAGGGCTTCCAGCGAGCAGGCTCACCATTGAAATGCGGCAGCTCAGTTTTGGGCAGCTTCATGGTGCTGTCCAATGCTCCTCCAGCAGCAGTGTGAGCTACAGTCCCAGCAGGGGTTCCAGGAGGAGTTGCTGCATGCACAGCAGCTACAGCAGCTGCAGCAATAGTGTCAGGGTTCAGACCTGGTTTCTGCTCCTTCTGCTTTGCCTCACTCTTGAGCTGCATCTGGTCCAGCTCCATCATCATGGCAGCAAGTTCTGCAATCTTCTCATCAGCGCTGATCATAAGACTGTAAGTGCTGGTAGGGTCTTCTGGATTAGTAGCAGCAGCATAATGCTTTTCCTCCTTCTGTCTGGCTTCATCATCAGGCATGCTGGCAACCAAAGTCACCCAAGCAGCATCCTTTTCTTTGATGAACTCCAGGGCCTTTTCCAGCTTGGTTTTGTGCTCCAAAATCTTCGTCCGGGCCTCTGACAGGGCGGTGAGAAGCTCTAGATGAGACCATTGGGGGTCAGGAATCATCTTGGGAGCGTCTTTCTTCACCAAATTGTGCAGGCGAGTGCATGCAGGACCCAGCGTTTGCCGAATTAGACCAGACATGATTGACAAGTCAAGCCTCTGGGCAGGAAAAAAGGAGCCACAAGATGTGCTGATTGTAAGGCTTAAGGACAGGAATCAGTTGAGTTGCTAATCACCAGAAGGAAAGGTCAGCAGGGGAAGAACCGCGACCGGTTTACTGACTGCGCCACTGTAGAAAATACGGTTATCAACCGTGCCAAAAATAATTCTGTTTTTTCCCTTGCAATGCTTAACGGTGCAAGCAGAGTACTTTTACTACCAGCCTTACAGTCGTACAGATATTTTGCCAACAACCCAACACATGGTTTAAACTATGCATCATGAAAATTCTCTGGCGTCTTCAGCCAGTACACTAAACACGTACATAACGTGAGAAGGATGCAAAAGATGTTTTGATTATCTCGCTTTAGCGGAAAGCTAGTGGTAGCCAGTAACCCTTTAGGTAGGTAACTCGTGAAGATCACGACACTCGATAACTTTAGCTCGCCTCGAAAATGAAAAAACCGCATGCGTCTACGTGCCCTCTGTGTCGAGAAATCGCCAAATTCCTTAAGAGACGTTTTCTGTAGCGGTTGCATAGTACGTGGAAGGGGGGTACTTTTTGTAAATCGAGATAATATGCCTATCGGATTCTCCATCAAAAACTGCCTATGTTGATGAAGTTTTAGGAAAAAATTTGTTCAGGCATCATCGAGATATTCAAGGGTAAAGGTGGGCAGGTCGCATTTTTGCCGTTTTTCAACGTTTTTAGCCATATTTCAGCAACCGAAGGGCTTAGAGGGCTACAATTTGGTACACACATACATATAATTTGGTATCCCATAGGGACCCAAGTCTGGACCAATTTTGAGCCCAATCGGCCACCTGTGTGGTGAGATATAGCGTCACAAAGTGCATTTCTGTATATTTTACACCTGTTGCAAATTTAGTTTTTTGAATACCACGGCGTGAATACATGCCCTGCACGGGGTAAAATTTTGACAGCAAGTAGAGAAGGGTTAGGCCTAAAAACTTTAGTACTACCGCAAAAAATCTCTATAATTGGAATTGGGACTACAGTCCTCTCAAATAGTGAAAAATGCAGCAAAAATTTTCCCGCCTTTTTTATTTTTCATGATAAATGAGCAATGCCACTGAAACATTTTCCTCGAAAGTAGACTATCTTTATGTAGAATTTTATGTAGATTTCAAAAATAAAATCGTTTTCTCCAAAAAATTTAACCCCTAGCATATAATTTTGCAAAAGTAGTATATTTTTGTGAATTTTGGGTAAGGGTTAAATTTTTTGGGAAAAGCAATTTTATTTTTGAAATCTACATAAAATTCTACATAAGATAGGTTACTTACGAGGAAAATGTTTCAGTGGTATTGCTCATTTATCTTGAAAAATAAAAAAGGCGGGAAAACTTTTGCTGCATTTTTCACTATTCGAGAGGACTGTAGTCCCAATTCCAATTATAGAGATTTTTTGCGGTAGTACTAAAGTTTTTAGGCCTAACCCTTCTCTACTTGCTGTCAAAATTTTACCCCGTGCAGGGCATGTATTCACGCCGTGGTATTCAAAAAACTAAATTTGCAACAGGTGCAAAATATACAGAAATGCAATTTGTGACGCTATATCTCGCCACACAGGTGGCCGATTGGGCTCAAAATTGGTCCAGACTTGGGTCCCTATGGGATGTATGTGTGTACCAAATTGTAGCCCTCTACGCCCTTCGGTTGCTGAAATATGGCTAAAAACGTTGAAAAACGGCAAAAATGCGACCTGCCCACCTTACCCTTGAATATCTCGATGATGCCTGAAAAAATTTTTTCCTAAAACTTCATCAACATATGCAGTTTTTGATGGGGAATCCGATAGGCATATTATCTCGATTCACAAAAAGTACCCCCCTTCCGCCTATATTATAGGCTACTCTCAATCCTGACAGAAAACGTCTCTTAAGTACTACAAATGTACACTTTTTTGGATTATTCAACATAACTGAACAAGCCGCAAAAATTTTTTCATTAAAACTAGCCTATCCTATGTAAAATTTGGTGTAGATTTCAAAAATAGTATCGTTGATCCAAAAAATTTAACCCCTACCCAAAAATTGTCAAAAATATACAAAATTTGCCAAATTGCATACTAGGGGTTAAATTTTTTTTGAAACACCGATACTATTTTTGAAATCTGCATCAAATTTTACATAGGATAGGCTACTTTAAATGAAAAAGTTTTTGCGGCTTGTTCAGTTATGCTGAATAATCGAAAAAAGTGTACCTTTTTAGTACATTTGTAGTACTTAAGGAATTTGGCGATTTCTCGACACAGAGGGCACGTAGACGCATGCGGTTTTTTTCATTTTCGAGGCGAGCTAAAGTTATCGAGAGATTTTTAACCGCTTTGCTCTACGGTCGCTAGAACCGGAGATAAATAATGCATGGGTCCCAGCAATTCCAGTTGTACTATAGATACGCTTCACGGTTTTACGGACGGACGGCGTCCGTTACGGACGTCTGGTGAACGGGGCATAAGACCTAGAATCCCCATTCCTGCTCTTTCTTTTCAGAGGCGCATGCTTACTTGAAAGAACCGTTGCTTTGCTTGCTAATTATGAGAGCCTATATTAGCCTATATTGCTAATTATGAGAGCCTATAGGGTAGCCTATATTATATAGTCTAGCCACTAAGAGCTTGCTATGGCACCCAAGTCGTGTTGCGTAAAATACTAGGTTCAGAAATGGAGATTTCTCTCCGTGTTTCGTGTACTCTTATTTTGCTGAAGTAGCCTACATGCAAACTACGCAGTACGACTTGAGACCCGTAGCGAACTCTCTCTGGCCAAACTATTGATATCTCAAAAATACGGAATACGTGCGTACTACGTGTTGTTTGCAGCGTGACACACGAAGCAACAAGCGGAGAGCGAGCGCGCCGGCCGGACGCATCGTGCATCCTTCCACAGCCACCGGGGGCGGCCTGGGATTCGAACCACCGCCGCCTTACGCGCCACTGGACCCCTCCGCGCCGCCCGTCCTCCCGCTTTATCCGTCCCTCGTGAACAGCCAAATGCCCAGCACCTCTGCCGCCGCCGCCGCCGCTCCACCCAGATATCACACGCCCTGACTAAATCAATCAATAATACTCAGGTAGGTATGTACCTTGGAAGCAAGCTCTAGCGTCAGTCAGTACATTAGACAGAGGTACCATGGGTCGTGAATCGGGAAATTCTGGATGATTTTGTAAACCTCTGTTTTGTGAAGGAGACCTACACGGCGGTCAACGCCGCTGTACAAAGTATGGCGAAAGCGTGGACACCTTCAAAATAAGTGGACCACACTTTGGCGCTGAAATGGTCCACTTATTTCGAAGATGCCCACGCTTTCGCCATACTTTGTACAGCGGCGTTGACCGCTGTGTAGGTCCATCACAAAACAGAGGTCTACAAAATCATTCAGCATTTCCCGAATCACGATTCGGAGTAGAAATAACAGCGATGTGTGCAATTTTGACCGTAATGAATGACTAACGACCCGTGGTCGAAGGAGTGACCCTTATACAAATTGTATATTAGGCTGATGAGAGCTCGTTACAATATGTAGATGTTGCTTTTATCGAACCTATGGTGTGTTGTTATGCTCGCTCAGTATTTGGCAGTATTGTAGCAAAGATGATACTCGTGAATTGAATTGTGTGAAATTTCAATCAGTCTTGATTAGAGTGCCGACCTGGGACCTCGTTTTACCGCGCAGGCCGTAGCACGGGACACAGTTTGTGTACGTATTTAGGTCGCTATTTCTGTGCTGCATTTTCATGTTGTTGTTTCTTGAAGAAAATCGTATGGTGGTATTTGGTGCTTAGACAGCTATTGCATTATTTTCATGTTTGTTGTTTGTTGTTCATTGTTCTGCTCTTCATTGAATGAAGTGTTGTTTTTTGCTGTTGTTACAAGTTTGTTTTCGTTTCTGTTTGTGACGGTCGAGTTTTATGCCAATTTGTGTTTCGTGCTAGCGTTACTAGCTAGTGTACAATGCGTATTCTAATTCATAACTATGTATGCTTCATGATGATACTCTTACTTCTGCCAAGTTGTCTATTGTCCACCACCGACCCTATGTATGTGCTGCTACAATAGCGATGGGATAAGAACAATTTATAATCGGCTGAAAAAACCATTTCTGTCCCACTCCCACTTGAGTCCTCGATGGCTGTTGCATCGGGTTCAAATGGCATCAGTAATGAGGCAGACAATCGACTGTCTGGAAGCAAAAATCAGTCAATGTCACGATACACTTCTAACGCAGAAGATAATGGGCTTGCGGTTACTGTAACTTCGAGGACTCTAAATAAATAAATTGCACCAGATGCGAACTTTTTGAAGCAAATTCGACTTTTACTGGCGCGACAGCTATAAAAAGCAAACTGGCTGGGTGGGAATAATCTGTGAAAAAGAAAGAACAAAAAACGCCAGTAATTCCCTGAGCAGCTTTCATGATCTAAGTAGCCAAAAGTAAACGGGCATAATTATGTACGTAGCTAAGCCACGCATATGGCTTTTTGAAGAAAGAAAAATCTCCAATACTACTGTAGGCCTTTTTCATCAAGGCATTTACGTACGTACGTACCTTCAAATGTAATTATGCACGTACACAGGACAGGCAACATATGTATCATTCAGCATTTTTAGCTAATTACTGTAAAGCTTCGTGTATAACCCCCTTCGAATATAACCCCCCTCGTGTATAACCCCCCTATTTGGTGACTAATGATTTTTATCCCCCCCCCCTAACCAAACGCGTAAAACGCTCAAATAAAGCAAAATAAGCATGTGGGTGATGATTTGGCACATTTTGCTTGGCCTCGTGTATAACCCCCCTAGTGTATAACCCCCTCGAATCGGTGACTAACGATTTTTATCCCCCCGGGGGTTATACACGAAGCTTTACAGTAGCTAAATTAAATTAAATTAATTAATTAAACTAAATTAAATTAATTTTTAGCTAAATTTTAAAATTTATACGCTAAGTTATAGCGCGCGCTATCGATGAAAATTCCGGAGAGATCGGTTCATTTGCGTCTAGCGAGCCTAATTTAGAAATATAAAATTCTCCAGAATTTTCTTCGCATAAACCTAAAAGAGCCTAGACGTAGGATTCTTTGCGGGCAGGTGACGCATCAATAAATCTGATATTTTTCCACCAGTCAATGCGATGTGGGCTATCGCCAGTATCCGAGGAGGTTTCGGGCGTAGTGTCGTACCTATCGTCTCCTACGGCTCCCCGTACATTTATGGCACAACTTGTAGTAGTGCTGAGTTGCGTTTTCGCCTGGTTTACATGAGGATTCTCGAAAATCAGCGAATTGTGCTCTGGTGCAGCTTCGAATTCCGCCGACAGTTCCGTATTCACTGTCACAACCATTCCATCGCTTCTGGCAGACTGCGCAAGCCGTGTATTGTAGACGTAGGAGTCTGCACTAATCGTTCGCGTTGTTTGATTATGATTACGACAAGCACGCGGTGCCTTGGTGAGAGTGAGCAGAGGAGTGGATCCATCCATTGCCCGCTCGTTAACTTCCAAATGATCTAGAAGCGCGACAGGTGTGTAGCCATTGGACAGCTTCAGCGAGCCTTTCTTGCAGCAGAAATAGTAGAGAAAGTGGCGACGAAACTCGGTGGAGAAGACCAGATAAATGAGAAAGTTGACGGAGCTGTTGAAGATGACCAGAAAGTTGGAGGTGTCCGTCATGTAGTTGAGGGCGAGCGGACTCACCTCTGCGAACGTCTCCACTATGTTCACCACCAGCGCCAAGGTGTTGCAGCCGAGGAACAGCACCACCACCATCACCATCGTAATCGTATCATCGCTCGAAGGTATTCCCGGCACATTACGACCACCACCGGGCGATGTCGGCGAAAGGGACGGATCGATGGCCGCTAAGCCAACGACGGCAGTTCGAGCCAACGAGGACACGGCGCGCACCCGATTCACAATGAGGCCGTTGAGGATGCTGAGAAGCAGGAAGGGCAGAAACGTCATCAGGACCATGTACATGTACACGTTGTAGATGGTGTTGATTTCGAAGAACAGCTCCGTCGGACAAATTTCCACGATGGAGGCGGGAAACGGCTGCAGCGTGTGGTCATCGTTAGTGCTACTAGTGGTAGCAGTTGAAGCCGTAGTTGATGTGCTGCTGCTGGTACTAGTTGAAGAGCTGCTGCCGTTATGACCATTACTGTTGTGGTGGTGGTTGCGATTGCTGTAGTCGTAGCTGACGTCTTCGCGCAATGGCAGGCAAGAATTGAGCGTAAACTGGCCGAATCGCAGCGAATTGTAAACGACGCTGAAGAAGAAGACGGACAGGATCATCTGCTTCGCTCGTTTCACACTCACCCAGGAACTAAAATAAAATATTGTGCATGATCACGACGTATTTATTTACTATAGTATAGTAGGGTACACACAATGCCATAAATTATTGAAGATGGCCTGGGATGCGCCCATTGAGCAGGATATGATTGGGACGAATCTCTGCCACGGATGCTCTCTTTCGTTCAGTATACAATACACACACTATTGTACGTCATACAGTAGGGGTGCTCGACTTACGTACACAACCCGTTTCGTACCCCGGTTTTCGTACCCTGCTCGTTTGGTACACTTTGCAGTTGGTACCGGACCCACCTGGTACACTCCTCGATTCGTACCCCAATTTTACGTACACAATTTGCTAGCAATGCGTTTCGTACACTTGCATCTGGTACACGAATTGTTTCGTACATTCTATGGTTGGTACACTTCCCAGTACGTATACGCATTATTCTTCAGTCCTTGAAGAATGAATTTTCATTGGTGCGTCAGTGATCAATTGTGCCAATAGGCCAACTCAGGCATATGCTGAGGCTTAGGCTTTGGCTGAGGCTTAGGGTTAGGCTGACGCTTAGCTTAGGCTGAGGATTAGGCTTCACCTTAGGCTGAGGCTTAGCTTAGGCTGAGGACTAGGCTTCACCTTAGGCTGAGGCTTAGGGTTAGGCTTAGGCTGAGGCTTAGGGTTAGGCTTCCGCTTAGGCTGAGGATTAGGCTTCACCTTAGGCTTAGGGTTAGGCTGAGGCTCAGGGTTAGGCTGAGGCCTAGGGTTAGGCTTAGACTGAGGATTAAGCTGAGGCAATCTGGGGCCAAATTTTGGGAAAAATTTTCCTTCTCAACCTACATCCAATCCACTAGGCTTTTCGTTATGAGCAGAACGACAGTTTTATGATGACGTTTGTTTCACTTAGCTACTGTTGATTACGACAAGCATGTATGATTGGAATGACCTGTAGGTACAGTAGCTGTGCAAATTTGTGTGTGTACGTATCGCTAAGTGTACGAACAAAAAAGTGTACGAATCGGGGTGTCAAATGTACGAAATGAAAGTGTACCGATCAACAAGTGTACGACAAAAGCAGTGTACGTAATGGCATGGGTACGAAAGTGTAAGTGTACGAAACGTGCGGGTACGAATCGGCAGTATACGAAACGGTGAGTGTACGTAATGCGAGCAGACCATACAGTACATACTACCTATACAGTACAAGATACACGTGTGCATAGTACCTAAACAATGGCGTCCAGCAGACTGAGACGTAGCAATCGATAGCTGCGAAGACGGTGAAGTAAACGGAGCAGGTCTGCGCCATGTATCCGATGGGCAGGGTGTAGACGATGGTGTAGGGCGCGTACTTGAGAGCGGGGAGGTAGCTGCGGGCGGAGTCGATCCAAAAGATGAACACGCCGGTGATCACGACGAAGAAGTCGCTGACGGCCAACGCGGCCAAGTACACGTTTCCGGAGCTACGCAGAGTGGGCCGCGTGTAGAGGAAGAGATTAGCCACGTTGCTCAAGACGCCGAACGCCGAAATCAACGGCAGACACACGATGAGCACGGCGAAATTGTAGACAGCGTAGGCGGAGGAGTAGTCGGCTTTCGTCAGATCGCTGCACTGGCACGCCGGGAGCAACAGGTCAGCCGCAGTTCTGGAAAACCCGTGGTCGGACGAAGAATTGAAGAGTCGCGGAAGGCTTTGTCGGTCATCCAGGGATTCCAAGGATGATGCAGCCATTTGGAGCTGGAGCGAGCGCCGAGCAACCCGCAATTTGCTCTTGCATCCACTAAATACCTGTACGCAAGCAGATTTAGCTAACTGCTTACAGTTTGGGCGGCGAAAGGCGAATGGCGAAAAACTGCGCGCGCAAAATAAAAGCGCCGAGCGGAGGTATGGGTAACAGAAGCAGGGGCGGAGTACTACGCAAAAGGGTGTGTGTTTCAGGAAGACGCTTGTATATTTTTATGTAAGTATGTACATACGTACCAGACGTTGTCTAATAGAAGCATTTCCAGCCCATTGTGTATTGGGGGTTCAAAAGGCGCTCGGTATGTCGGCTCAAATATTGCACCTCGCATACAGATATGACAGCTCATAATTTCCGCGCACTCGATAAAAAGAGACCGGCATTTCACTTCTGCATCAGCCAGCATCTCATTGCAGATGATAGAAGATGAGGATGAGTCTGTGGTAATGAATGACGTTGGCTTTATTGGCTACGGACGCCCGCCGATGTAACAGACAAACACTGCTGAATGCTATCAAAATGCATATACATATCGTATGTACAACTAGCAAAGACGCAAAACTGCGGGAAAAAGAGGCAGCCAGTACCTACCTGCTGTACATATGTATGAATGTGGATGTGTTGATGTGCTTTTTGCACAAAAATTAGCTCCCGTACAACATAACATACCGCGCCAACCTTGCTCCATCAATGAAAACAAGTGAAACTTCGGTACAATGTACAATGTACAGTATAAAACCAAAGATGTCGAAACCAACAATGAAGAGAAGAGAATTTCCTAAAATCTTGATGTGCGTATAGTCGTAGGTATACATATACAATACAACCGACACCGTACATAGCAGTATGGGAAAGATACTACACGACAGGCTGTGCAGGAGCAGGGTACCATTTACAGAGCTGGTATGGTACCGTATTTTTGGGTGTATAGCCCCATGGGGCTATACAAAAATCGAGAGGTCTGATTGGGGGTTATACACTGGGGGGGATATACACTGGGGGGGATATACATGGGACAAAATTTTTGTTTGTGAGAGGTGTGTAGAGGCATGTTTTTGAGGTCAAAAGTACGTGTTTTAGGGCATAATCGTGGTTAAAACAGGGTTATTCTAGTACAAGACATGCTCAGCTAAGCTTATAGGCATGGTAGTATGGTGTAGGAGTAGCTACAGCTAGCTTATGACCAGCTTACATAGGTAGGTTAGGTACCTTCCAGTACATGGGGGGTTATACACCAGGGGGGATATACATAGGACAAAATTTATGTTTTGCCAATGGGGGTTATACACTGGGGGGGGGGGGGGGGCGGATATACTCAGGGGGATATACACCCAAAAATACGGTATAGCGTTTGCCTACGTCGGAAGAAGCTGTCCCTTCTCTCGAATTCAATCGAAAATCCGCGAAAGAAGGCGTCTTCAAATTTATGACCGGTCATAAAGAAGCTCCTGCCTGTCTGTAGGCGAATATTACTCCACTGAAAACGAGCCACATCTTCCAGTTGTGTGTCGAAATTGCGTCAAGGAGCACGGGAAGCGCAGAATTAGCTTTTTCACCCAAAATTCATTTTGTGAGTTTTAAAAGATTTTTAAAATATCCATTTAAGACAGAAGAAATGACGCTGTCCATTCCTTGACTATAAAACAATTTCCAATTCCCCGTACGGTGATAAAACGCTCCAAACTACCATAAGTCAAGCATCAACGTACAGTACGTACATACTGTACGTGTACGCAAAGCACACCAAACTTACCTTTGCCACGGATGTACACACACACACATATACGTGCACAAATGCGGAACCGGAGCCCTACGAAAAGCTAATGTTACCTTAGCCTTTTTAATGAAAAATAGATGACTTCTTATGCATGAGCAGAGGCGGCAAGTAACAAAAACCGAGATATAGACGGATGTACGTGGGATATCGCTGGCCAAATTCCTGCATATCACTTGTTTGCTGTGGCGCCCAATCTAATTATAATGAGGAAGGAACAGGAACAAGACTGACTATGTACATACCTACCTACACAAGTATCTACCCATGGCATGGCACTGAACGGAACTGATAATTGTTGCAAACCACTGTCGCGTGGAAAAGTATGTACTCCGATTCGAATGAAGTCACAGCGATCTCTGGAATTTTCTTGATTGGGTAGCATACCGCCTACGTACTGTACTTGAAGGAACGGAATAGGGATCAAGCAGAATAGTTCAAAAGAAGAATATTGGGACCCTCAGGAGAAGCCGGTATCCTGGATTTGGCTGCCAGGCGTTCCTGAAGAATAAAAAAAATGCAGACTGTTTGTGTACTGTAAATAAATAAACGCAGCACGGAAGAAGGATGAGAGAATAAAGCTAATAAAGCGGCGCCCAAGGGCCGAGAACGTCAAGGCGCGCTGATCCATCACACACGGCATCATAATCCCGCTGCACCATATTGTACATGTAATCAGTACATGCATACCTTGTTGCATCCCACCGCCCTGGTTTGCCCGTTCGACGAAGCCTACAGTAAGCGCTACGGCAGTAAGAAGCACTTAAAAAACATGCAGCAAAAAACCGGTATTTACATATTAACCAGAGATAAAGCGAAATATGCCGAATAGGCTTAAGTTCAGTCTTCGGGGGCGACTGCAAAGGCATTAGTGAGGGGCAGAAAATGAAAGAAGCATCCATCAGACATGATGGGATCAGACACAACATATCGGGCAGCGCAAGTACCACAGCACACGAAAGCGACGCACGAAGAGGCGCGCCCTATAAACTTCAAGGATTTTATTTCGGCAAAAAATTATGGCTCCCCGCTAAAATAGCCTCATAATGAGAAGGCATTTCAGTAGAAGTAATCAGCTTGATTGACAAAGCCAAAAAAGAACTGCATCGGCGCGGCAACGTCGAGCGTCAGAGAACGTAGAAAACGACGATCGAAGCTGTTTTTTAAGCATCAGCTCTACTAGCTTCAGCATTTGGTATTACATTCCATCTCCAAAATGGTTCCGACCATAAAAACGCAAATAAGATTACATGCGAGCCCTTTGACAAAGCTATTCGCGTCTCTAAAAGTCTGGCCCCGGCTTTATCGCCCTCACCGCCGGATAGGCTTAGCTCAGTCCGTCATGAATGCCGCTGCACACTTCGGCATACGTATGTACCGTAGCGCTCCGGAGATGAACAAAAAACATGCCGTTTGCACTCTGACCGTAAATACCGCTTCCGCTCAAAAACTTCCTGTAACTGCTGCACTAGCTTGCTTGCTCAGGCTGAGTCCGTGTACCAATTCGCAGCCAAGAACATAGGTACGGTATATCGGTGTCCTGTCTCCTAATTGCTCGCACCGGTTTTACACGTCCAAGTCCATTATCCGTCCTAAACGAGCTTCAATTTCCTGTCAGCCAAAAGCGGACAATAAGAAAAAAGCAAAATGGGAGCAAGAAAAATACCGTTTATACCTTTGCTTTCACCTTCAAGCAGATAAAGCACATATGTAAAAATGTCAGCAAACAAGCAGCAGAATAGCCGGAAATTTTGGCAGACTGTGGAGACGGACGTGGACACATCATTTTTTACTCATTCGTAATGGTTAGGCAAATAACCAGGAAAAAATCTATGCTTCACTTGCGAGCAATTTTAAAAATAACAGTCTCTCGTATAAATACCAAAATACACAAAAGTAAAAGTACATAGGAACATAACCAGGCTAGGTTACTCAAGAACACTGTACTGTACGTCGAGGAAGATGCACGCTACGCACAGCATTTCCTGCATTGCTTTCAATATGTAACGTAACGTTATATGTACGTACGTAGCTTCCACCAATTTATCATTGGATGGTCGGTGAGGCTTAGCGAATATTAGCTGCAGGACCGAAATACAGATTTGAGGGTTGATAAGAAATAAATATTTTACATCAATACGCTGATAACAAAAGCCTAATTCGAACTGACATTTACGCAATGGGAGGCATACTACAGCAAGTAAAGAAGCAGGCAGCAGTCGCCAACCGCCAACTCACGTTCACGTGCGATGTAAAAAATATCTGGTATCTAATCTTCAATATCTGGAATCGACTAGGTACGTCATCTGAACAACCCAATGGCAATGAACAGTGAATAATGAATATCTAAACAGGGTATACACATGCAGGGGTACAGGTGAGGAAAACTCTCGGGTAAAAAATGAAAGTGGCTAAGAGTCGAGTCCTCATCGAGTCCTTCCGGCACGAGCCAAATACGGGGAACATTTTGAAAGAAGAAATCGCAGCACAGAGCAGAGCACACACGTCTCATCTCCTAGAATTTGTTTCCACGGCCACCCACTTCTTGGGGCTAGCAACTAATTTTTGGGGCACACATTCACTCCCCGAAGTCGTTCGTATCTATCTATACCCCAGAGTGTAAATGTCCCAAACAGATGTGCTTCAATACAAAATGCACGTGTCGAGTGAAAATCATGCCCTGAAATCCTGAGAAAATACCTACATCCCCTCCGCATAGACACACCGAAAGGAAACGGGCGCTTTCTATGCGCCGCGTGCAAAGTGCGGCACGCGCGCGTAGACAAGTGCGAAAGAAGCGAACTGGAATTTGGCGCGCGTTTCGCAACTAGGCGCTGATAGAGTCCGCTGCATGGACCGGTTCAACACATGGACCTCTTGAATTTTATTACGTTTTTTGGTGTGGTCCAAATATGTTACAGTAGTCAATAATGCTGAAGACTTCTTGATTTCGTTGGACCGATCGAAAATCCCGTACTAAAATTCAAGAGGTCCATGCTTAGAAGCAGTCCATGCATCGGACTCTAGCAGTGCCTACTGTCTACGCGCGCGCCACACTTTGCACGCGGCACATAGACAGCGCCCGTTTCGTTTCGGTGTGTCTATGCGGAGTGGGGATGTCTCAGGATTTCATGGTAGCCGTCTGCTGTTCGAGACAATTGAATATGTTTTTTTTATGATCCGCTGAGACGAATGGAAGAAAATTGAAATCTACGTAGCCGCACGCATACTATTGTGCATGTCGCTGAACATCAACGTCATCTAGCAAACTAAATCTTATGATGTAGTTCTCACAGTCAGTCATCCAATTTCACTTTACAATAAGAACTTTATTTTCTATTCTATTCTTATTCACGCTGCATCTGCATCCGCGGTTTGGATGGGTTACAACAGGTGAAAGAAGCTGCCTGCATACGCACGCACCCAAAGAACGAAAAGCAGCTAAAGCAAGAGAAAGCATGCGGATGCTTAATTAAAAATAACAAATTGACCAAACTAAAACTCAGAGGAAAGCACAGTGAATGCAGGTGGTGGAGCAAGAAAAATAAATTTCAAGAGCGTTTCATATTCTTTCTTACGAACGTACTGTGAAGTACAATGTCTGCATCCCCGTACGCGCATGTATGTATCATAAGTAGCTGATGAAGGAATTCGATGCCTTCAAAATAACCAGACTTTTACAGTTCAATAATAATGTACATAAAGAAGCATGACGACTTCAAAATATTTCCGATACCGATAATAAAACCTTTGCTCTGCACAGTCTTTTATGCCTTATCCAGCGCTCACATAATCGATGCACATTTGGCCGATCGCAGAATGAAAACATGAAAGAGCACAAAACTGGACAGCTTGTGATATGACATGACAACTACTGTACGTATCTGTTCTATGCGAGAAAATGTAGCCCATCACAAAGTCACCATAAAACAAGAAAACTCATTAGCAGCCACCGACTGGAAGATGGAAAACAATGTTGTAACCGAGTATGTATGTGGGCTATTACATAGCATGATATCGAATTCCATAATACTAGCATAGTAAAATGCCAATGCATGATGGTGATGGATACGAAGAAATTGGTGCAATTCCGTATCACACTACGAATACTTACGAACGAGCATTCAGGTTCAGCGCAGAATCTCCAACCACATCAGAAAGATAGCCTACTTCTGATTACGTTCACTACACACGGCATCCTGTACTGTACCTAATGGATGATAAAAGAAGTGTACACTTACGTAACAGGCCTATGTCATTCGATGCAACATCATAGAACGCACGCTGATCATACCAGCGATAATAACTAATAACAACATTAACCCCTCCTCTATTTCGATGGTCGCCGGAACCAAATTGCGACCCCTGACGAGAAAAATCAACGAAGTGTCCAAAAAACGCCATCGGCGATTCACTGGTAACATTTAGAAAAATTATTAGGAAAAAATGCAACCGCAATGTGTTCGCATGCGATACTAGTGCGATCACATTTTGGTCGCCCTAGGTCGCGGCAACCATCGAAATAGAGGAGGAATTAACATAGACAGTAATAACACAACCACCATAACAATAAAATGTGCTGCTTTCTGTAGTGCAGCGGTGTATGCGCCCATACAGACAGAGGAAGCCTCTACAGTGACCCAACATAATTAGCCAAATACAAAAATAATACCCAATCTCTAATTCCAACTGCCGGCGTTGGACAATGGAAACCCCCTCCCCAACCATGAATGAAACCCTACCGGTATAATCATAAATAACATTCCACAGAAGCCTCCTACGTGCCACGTCGAGAAGCGCCTCTTAAACCATACTGAATATCGTCCTCACAGCAACTACTTTATGAGTACCGAAAAACGGAGCGCCAGTACCTATTGTGCTCATTTATGAGCACGTATGAGCCTTTTGTGCAGAACAGAACCGCACCAGTGCTCATAAATGAGCACCTATGTACTGGCGCTTCGTTTTTCAGTGCTCATAAAAGTAGTTGCTGTGAGGGCCATATTCAGTATGGGTTAACCCCCTTCGTAATCCCAGGCGTCCGCCTGTCCGTAGGCATCCGGCAAACCCCGTCCATAGACGGGGCAAACCCCGTCCGTAGACGGGATTTGTTTTTCCACCCCGTCTACGGACGGGGTTTGCCTGGTGGCTACGGACAGGCGGACGCCTGCGATTTACGAAGGGGGTTAAACCGTACTCAGGAAGCCGCAGAAGTGCGTGTGCGTGTGTCAGTGGAGGAAGGAGTGTAGGGCGGCGCAGAGCGCTTCCGTGTCTGGCTCCTCCGTGCTGCGATGCTTCTTCAGCTTGGCCGGCGCCTCCCGTCCTCTGTCTTCCTCCGCCTCCTCCTCCTCTGCCTCTGGCTCCTCCTTGCTCAGGAGCAGTTCCGCGTCCGCCACAAACTGACTAGCTGCCGACGCCGCCGCCTCCCCAGGCGCCATACGGGGATAGGTGAACTTCTGGGTGCCGCCTGCAACATCAAGCCAGTCACTTAGTCGAGAAGGAAAATTTGCCAGATGTGCCAGGGAATCGAACCCTGGACCTCTCGCGTTCCAGGCGAGCGCCTTATCCACTTGACTACATACCCGGATCACCTCTCAGTCACACAATTTCCCCTTTTGATCATGACAATGACATGACTTTTGATCAAGCTATTCATCCAATAACGTTTGTAGTCCCTCCACTACAGGTCCAGCACACCAATACAATGATGGGCCCGCCGTGCTACAAATTATGGGTGGCTGGTCGCGAGCTGACCCATCTGTATTACACGTTTTCTCGGCACTTTATTGATCGGCATTTTGATTGATTCAATATAATTCAGTACATACGGTGGGGGTAGCACGTGGAGAAGTCCGTCGGACGCCCAGTATTTCTCGATCTCTAGCTCGTAATCAAACAAGCCAAGTGCTTAGAACAAATGCAATCTATTCCCGTGCAGTAGCCGACTCAGTTTTACTGGTAGCAAAGTCGTACAGAAAGATCGAGCAAAGCTAATAGAGTCCGAATTACCCCATCCACGCTACCACCCTACTGTAGTTATGCACTAGAGCCCACAAATAACAGAGCATAAGTAATATCGCATGGACCCCCGTAAAGATCCACGTTTTCATACCTTTTATACAAACGGGCAAGAACTTCTAGAAAATGACTGCCCCGAATATAGGAGTCCTTGCACAGTTAAGTCGACTTTGCTTTGTATGAAAACGTGGATCTCTTTACGGTGGTCTATGCTAATATTACTTATGCTCTGTTATTTGCTGGGCCTGTGAGTAGATTAGAAGTGTAAGTGCGTACTTTTCTGGGGGGACTGTCGGGGATTGGGCGAGCGCAGGGGTCGGGGGTGGTGGTGGTTGGTGGGTGAGAGGAGGGCGGAGGGGGCGACGTAGGTGAAGCCCTTGAAGAGCTCGTTGAGGCCGGCGTCCAGATGGTCGCAGGGCGAGTCCACCGGCGTCATCTTCGTGAACCGCTTGTCGAACTGACTCGTGTCCTCCTCCGAAAGCACCTCCGGCTCGAACGGCGGACGCACCCCACGGCTCTCCACCTCCTCCCAGTTCACACTCCTACAAGCAAGCAAACAGCTACATAATAAAAATAATAAAGAGCGTGTACAAGCCCAGTGAGGAGGTACAAGAGGGGAAGTTTGAGAAATTGAGCTGTGCCTGCGGTCAGATGGGGTCGTGCGCTAAGAGGGGCGTAATCCCGTACTGCGCTGCGTGTTCGACTCACGCATGGCTCTCCACCTCCTCCCAGTTCACACTCCTACAAGCAACGCAACACAACACAGCTACATATAGGCTACTATGGGGTAAACCCGGACACCTAAGCATTTCTGAACTTGCCCGCTTCAGCAAATGATGAACATGGTAGCTCATTTGACAGAGGAGAGTTCAAGGAAGCGATTGGTAGAAGAATACTTGGCTCAATCGGTCCTATGGTTGCTGAGATATACTAGGTGTCCGGGTTTACCCCAGTGTCCGGGTTTACCCCACACTACCCTACTACTTCACTAAGAGAGATCCAACGCACTGAAATAACACGGGACGGGCTACACAACAATAACAATGTAACTGACTCGAGGATTGATACTGCTGTATTGTACGTGTAAATAACGTAACCTGTGTTTTGTTCGTGTATTGACCAGTTGCGCTTAGAGGTTAGACTTTGGATGGTCGCGAGATGGCCCCGCGGTATTTAGTCTACAAGTTTAGATCGGTGCCAAAGGGGCAGTCAACGTCGTTCAGTCATCTGGCAGCGGAAAAGGAGCGAGTGACGGGAAGATAAGACAAAAAGCGACGACGATGACCCCAGGCCCACTGGCACCGATGCAACTTTCGCTAAATACCGCGGGGTCGCTATCGACCAACCCAATCGCGTTACTGCAACTCGTCCATAGAGTAGCGTGGGGGTAAATCCGCCCAGCCCACCATACCCCATTCATAACTACTGCGTACTGCAGCATGTGTACATTACCTACCTGAAGAAGGGATGTTGTTTGATGTGTGCTGCGTCGGCGGGACCGGCTCCGAGTCGGTGTTCGGCGTCCCGATGCAGGAGTCGCCGGATGAGGTCCTTCACCTCCGGACTCAGGTAGGGCTTGAGGCTGAGCTTGGCCTTGAGGATCTTCTCGATGGTCTGCTTGCGATTCCGGCCGACGAACGGCGGATTGCCCACCAGCATGTCGTAGAGCAGGGCGCCGAGGGACCACCAGTCCACGGAGCGGTTGTGACCCGAGCGGTCCAGAATCTCCGGCGCCATGTACTCGATGGTGCCGCAGAAGGTGTGCGTCCGCGTCTCGCCCTCTACCGACTCCTTGCACAGGCCGAAGTCCGTCAGCTTGATGTGGCCCGCCGGATCCAGCAAAATGTTCTCCGGCTTCAGGTCCCGATAGATCACGCCCTCCTTGTGCAGATGCGCCAGCGCGCAGATCAACTCGCAACTGTAGAAACACGCCGTGTCCTCCATAAAGATGCCTGCACAAAAACAAAAGAAGCATTCAACAACAGCCCTGCACTGTTCTAAGCAAATGACATGGCATCAGGCATGGTGCACGTTAGTTCAGTAGGGTACTGTGGGGTAAAACCCGACTGACCGTTGGTTGAGAAAAAAGCAGGTTGGTACCCGGTTTTATACCTCACCGTACCCAACTGATACAGACACAAAGTGCTGTAAAAAAGGTTCTTTCATAGGCGAACGAGAATAATCAGGGTTGCCACCAAACAGGTCATAGTAATTTTCACTCAGTTTTCCCTCATTTTTTCAGGCACTTTCATTTTTGCTGAGTTTTCACTGATTTTCCCTGAAGTGGTGGCAACACTATGAGCAGAAAAGAAAGTTTTGCGGTAGGTATGGCAGGCCAGTAAGAAAAGATAAGCGGGTTCACTCTCACACAGAGCAGCTAGCGGTTTACCTTCTCTTTCCAGATAGGTGAACAGTTCTCCTCCGCTGCAATATTCTAGGATGAGATAGAGCTTTCCGCCGGTTTGAAATGCGTAGACCAGTTGCACTAGAAAGGGGCTTTTCACAGCCTCCAGTATGGAGCGTTCCGTTTTGGCGTGCGCTGTATCCTTCTCGTTGCGCACCATCCGCGCCTTCTTCAGCACTTTCATCGCAAAAATACGACTGGAATCAGAACCGCTCACCTTGCGCACTTGAAACACCTTGCCGTATCCACCCTTACCCAAAACCTACAAAGGCAAAAATGATTAGCTAAGCTTCATATACCTTCCTCACATACGCTAGCATAAGCTCAGCAATGCATGCGTTCGGCTTGACGTGGAACCATGGGCAGGCCAAGCGTACGCCGCGAAAATTTACCCGTGTCAGCAAACCATCATTCAAGTGTTCTGACGCTGCACAAATTAGTACTGCGATGTACGTACATATTGCTACAAAAGCGACTTTTCCTACTGGGAGCACAGGACTATGTACAAAGATGTTTATATTTCTTTGAAAATATTGGATGTAGGAGGTTGTAGGCTCGTATGTACAGTGTACAGTACTCGTTTTTGCGTTATGTATGACTCTTGGGTAGCGAATTATAGTCTGGCCAGTAAGAGTTGGCATTCAAGGCGCGATGCGTAAAATAGATTCACAAATGCGGATTTCTGTCGGTGCTGCGCATACTCCTATTTAGCAGAAGTACATGCAAGCTACGCAGGCCGACTTGAGTCCCATGGCGAACTCTCTCTGGCCAGACTATAGTAGGTCAACAGAGAGAGCACGAAGAAGAGTCTCGAAGTCCGTGGAAGATATTTTTCGCGTGAAATGCCAACCGTTTGCGAATATATCTTTCCACGACTACGAACAAAAATCTTCGCATTCTCTCTGAGAATCGACTATAAGGCCTACCGCATACCAACCTTGAGCAAATGAAAGTCTTCAGGACCTACACGTACATTCGGCGGATTCACATTGGCAGCTGTCAAATCAAACTCCTGCACCTGAAAGCACATACACAAAAAATGTTGTAGGCTACATCATGCGAAGAATGTATAATTCATATACATACGCACATACAGTACGTACCTGTATGAACGCGTACGCATTGTGACACATCAGCATACTAAGTACCTGTCCAATAATCGTCAGTTTCGCAACGTTACGCAATAATCTACGCATCAACCTTGATACCACGTTCAGGCTGGAGATGTACGTCCAACATACGCCCGAAAAGCGTGCAACTGCACCGTAACATGGACACGGACTTTTCGGGCGTACATACGTCGAAAGTACAGGGTGTTTCATAACATACTCGCCGGATGTTTGTGCTTATATCTCCAAACCAGAGTGTCACATTCGAATGCGGTTTTTTGCGTTGAATAGCCAAGGCTTCAACGTTGATGCAGCCAAAATTTTAGCTTCCTAGGTTGCATTTTCATGGCGCTGTAAGCGGTCAAAGTTGCGGCGCCTTTTTTGGCGCAAAACGGAGGCAGGGCACTGAGGCGGGGCAACGGATTTGCATTTTTGCTTTTTTCTCGCTCTTTCAAGTCTGTTCACCTTTCCACGCTAACTTTTATGCATTTTTGAGCAGTCTTGTCGAAGATAGACTTCAGTTTGATCATCATGGCATCAGCGTCCCAAGGAAAAGCTTGGATGACCGAATTTTGGCTGTAACACTGTTTGCTAAGTTCGAATCTGCAAGAGAAGTGGCATGGAGATGGAAAACTCTACCGAAACTTGTGCTCCAGATAAAAACTGGGGAGGGGAATACTGCGGAAGGAAAACTAAGGAGAGAACTGGGTTAGGTAAACTGGGGAGAGAAAAACCGGAGCCGATCTGTACCTGGCCGCCTGCAAAAATGTGTGAAAATTGACGTTTGCAAATCGAGCTGTTTGAGCCGCTTCCTGTTGGCCTAGAAAGCTGAAATTTTGGCTGCGTCAACGTTGAAGCCTTGGCTATTCAACGCAAAAAACCGCATTCGAATGTAACACTCCGGTGGGGAGATATAAGCACAAACATCCGGCGAGTATATTATGAAACACCCTGTATAGGTACATTATCGTAATCTAGCGTAGCGTGACCAACGCCTACAGAAGTGCATGCTTACTCTGGGACTCTGGTCATGTGAGCTGGAGAAGTGATTGCTACAGGAAGGCGAAGCAGGAGGAGGACAGCCGTTGACAAGGGAAGAGTCTTTCTCTTTCTCTTCGTCCGTCTCCTCCGAATGCGTACACGTTCCTCCGGAACTCTGACGCGACAACGGACCAGCTCTGCCCGTCGCGTGATCTTCAAAGTCGAATACCTCGCCCATCATCAAGAATCCACTTCTTCATTCAGTATCATATCCATCATCGTACACAGCAACAACAGAGGAGGGAGACGAAGAGTATGATGAGATGCAACTGACGACAACGGTAACGGTGAACGATTCACGTGAAAAACACGTTTTTCGACACCAACTCGACGGATTGCGTGCTGTGGTGTGGTGCGACTCGAGCATCAGCACGTACGTACGTACAACACATGCAGCGCTTTCCGGCAACGTTTAATTTGCGCAGGCGCAGGCGCAGGCGCAGACGTCGGCGCAGGCGCAGGTGTAGACTTCTAGAATAAGTTGGGAACGCAAGGCAACGACGAAAGTGCGCAGTCACAGGGCGCAGCTTTTGAAACAGTATGTATGCAGTCCGCCAACACATGCAGTAGAATAGCTATAAAAATAAGAATGTCCTTTTTGAATGAAAGTACAAAACCTCCAGGTTGTAAATTTTGAAACATTAGCTGATTATTTCGATAACTGCCTTCTATTTCTGAGAAAATTTCAGAAAATGCTCAAACTGTATTCAGCAGAAAGCCAAAATTGCACGAAACCTACATTTTGGATCTGACCTCGATTTTCCCCGATTTTCTGGGTCCGGGTAGCAAAAAAAACCGCTTTTTTCTGTCTGGGTTTCGGATCCAGGAAGCTGTGAGACCTCTTGTAATATCTGTATATATTCAGGCTAGGTTGAGGCTTAGGCTGAGGCTTAGGCTTAGGTATTGGATGTAAAGGCAGAGGGGCATGGCTCAGCCTATATCTCAGACTTAGCCTAAGCCTAAGCCTCAGCCTTAGCCTAAGCCTAAGCTCACCAATATTACAGTTCACTGTTCACCATTCCTTTCATTTAGCTCTCACCATTCACCGTTCACTGTTCAATTTCGTCGTTGCCTTGCGGTCCTATTTGTTCTAGAAGTCCACATCTGCGCCTGCGCCTGCGTCTGCGCCTGCGCCTGCGCCTGCGCAAATTAAATGTTGCCCGCTTTCCTTCGTTTTCGTTTCTCGCTAGGTGTTGGATTTCACTGGGAGGTTATGTTGGGAGGTTATTGGGAGGTTATTGGGAGGTTATTAAGGTATGACCCATCAGTTTAGGAGATCAGTTAGAATTGCATTTCACAGCAATAGGTGGACAGGAAGCAGTAGCGGCAGGTAGATACACTGTCGGCAGCCGTCAAAGACCAATCACATGTCTCGCTTATTGTGAAATATCTCGCAGAGGAGCCAAGCCGAAACTACACCTTTTGTTGTGGGTCTAACCTGCTTCATTGGGTAAAGGTGTCACCTGATCGTTACGCCGCGGTACCACAGCGGGACAAATTATTGCATACTAGTGGCAATAGCCTAATTCAAGGTTATTGTGTCTTGACTCTGAAGGCTCATGCTTGTGTCTTGCTCTTTTGTATTCTGCTGACAACGCTGGGGTACGTTATGTGGTATTTATTGTATTTTTGATTGTGTCTTGCGTTTTACTCCTACATACTTAGGCTAAGCTTAGGCTTAGGCTCAGGCTTAGGCCTAAGCCTTAGCCTGTGTACACAGCCTCTAGCCTACAAACCTTGTTTGTGCACAAAACAGTAACCTTGTTTGTAACTTTGTAACCTTGTTTGCACAAAACAATCAATCATACATATGCCACAACTGCCACTTGCATGCATAATTTGCCTGCTGCGGTACCTCGGCGTAACGATCGGGTGCCATCTTTACCCAATGAAGCAGGTTTGACCCACAACGAAAAGGTGTAGGTCGGCTTGACTCCTCTGCGAGATGTGAACAATAAGTGAGACATGTGATTCGCCTTTGACATCTGCTGACACTGTATCTATCTGCCGATACTGCTTCCTCTCCACCTATTGCTGTGAAATGCAATTCTAACTGATCTCCTAAACTGATGGGTCATACCTTAATAACCTCCCAATAACCTCCCAATAACCTCCCAACATAACCTCCCAGTGAAATCCAACACCTTTTCTCGCTTCGTTTCGTTTCGCGCAGTCCTACTTTTTTACAGTAGTCCATGTCTTCCCTTCGGCATGGACTTTTGTGTTCACATGCAAATCTGCATTGTGTTCTCATGCCTCTTTTCAGATTTGAAACCGACCGTCAATATCAATCAGTAGTGGGCTACACACGTGGTGAGTAAACTCACGGGGAATTCCCCGTAAGTATGCGATGAAGCATAGGGAGTCCGGTGAATTCACCGTGAGTACCGTCGTGTGAACAAGTGAGAAAAATTTTGCGCTTGGGAGCAAGTGAGAATGTTCTACTCGAAAAAAAAACTCGAAGTTCAACTCGAAGTTCGAATTCACCGTGAGTTTACTCACCACGTGTGTAGCGCGCTAGTGAGCGGAAATCGCGTCGACTGTCCACGACTATTCCACCAAGCACCAACTGACGATCGACATTCCTACAAGATCTGACAAGCCACAAGATTCTGAAATTACTTCTAGGCAGTGTGCAGTTTGCGGTACAGGTTACGTATGCACTTCACAATTAGATAGGACGAAATGCTGCTCCTGCTTGCTACTGCCTTGGTTAGCGACGTATGACAATGAGCTCCTTGGTTGTGATGACAATGGGGAGCGCGGTCAGAGCCAATGCCAAGCGTCCAGCACCCGGTCAGAGCTGTACTCTAGCCAATGCACAAAAAAGTGCACGTGCCTACGTACATTCAATACGTGGTATAGTAGCTGGGGGACGGCTGTCAATAGGGCCGAGGGTGGACGAACAGCTTACGGACGCTTCTCGCCACCCTCGTCCGCCGCACGTACGTACTGTTTGTACGCAGCTTTTGCGTAACCGCTTCTCATTGCACAAATGTACGTACGTACGTACAACGACAAACGTTGGCCGGCGGTGAGAGAAGCGACCAGTTGTTGACCGAGTGACGCAATCCAGGGGGAGTGGACAGGCGGGGTGGACAGTGGAGGGAGACAGAGACAGAGGCTCCCAGCTGGCGCAGTCCAGCATTCTCAAATTCTCAACCATCCCACAAACGTGACCCGCGTAGTACGCCAGTTCAAACACAGACGCCGACGCTCCGTACACCAAACACGTCACCTCCTTCCATACCGAACCAACACATTCATGCATGCAACTACGTGCTAGCTAAGTGACATTTCCTGAGCTGTAGCCTACAGGCGTATAGTGTATTGTATAGATAGATACTGTAGGGTACGTGTACTGCATGTACGTAGAGGGAGACTGCATGCTTAGACATTTTAATAATTGACGTCTTCGAGCTTATGTATTGTAGACCTTATCTGGACTTGTGGTAGCAGTTGCTGCAGAGTGTGGATGCGATGATGATGAAGTTTGTGAGTGTAGGCTACGGCGCGAATTGTTGACACAGGCTTTGATAATCTCAGTTCGAATGGGGGGCTGGCTGGCTGGCCGATTCAGCTATGCGATGGGAGTCGTCGGCTGGCTCCTCCCAAAACCCAAACTGACGTCACGTTGGTCACTCACTGGACACTGCCCACAAGGCCCCTTATTGAAAGGGAGAGTCTGCCGCGCGCGAATTTTTGTGCGCCAAAACACAGAGGTACCTACGTACTCTACTACTATTCAAACATCTCTCTCTGATGGCCCGCCGGCGAAAGAGAAGAGAGATAGAGAGAGAAAGGACGGCGTGTGTGTCGCCCGCGGGGCTACTCTCTTTCACCCGCTGCCATCCGTCCGTCGCGCGCAATGGACGAAGTTTCAGGTCGAAGGAGGAGGAGGAGGGAGATGGAAGGAGCTTGCTGCTTCGGCCGCTACTGTTGGTTGCTGATGTTGAAGACGGACCACTTCTAGTAGTATAGTATCTTGTTTGTGCCATCGTCGCGGCCCTGCTCTCCGTTCGTCGTCCGTCGCATTGCTGCAGCAGCAGCAGAGTGGTCGACGAAGCTTCAGTCGGCTTGTGCCTCGCGCGCGCGTCTTCTGCTCTCTGTACTACCTGTGCCTCTACGTACATAAGTATGTGTATACTACTGGTGCAGATAATTGACTTGGAAATATGTATAGGAACGTAGGTATGCCGCGGCTACCTGCGAACATCATAGCTGAGTTGGCTCGCTGGGAGGACTATGGCAAGGCGGCGGCGGCACCGAGCCAGCGGGCGGCGGCATCGGCCACTGTTGTGCCAAGCTGGCAGTGTTCTTAACTTTTTGTCGACCTCCGAGAAGAAAGAGAACAGGTGAAGACTTCGTGTCCTGCTACTCAGCCGCTTGATCCTTTACCGTTGTGTCGTCAGCAGCAGCGAAAGGACTGAGACTGAAACTGCGAAGAGGGAGAGCCGTTTACCGCATTGGCATTACTACTCTGCCAGCGGCTGCTTATTCATTCTCCGCACCCAGAACGGCAATGTAATCTAGTGAATTCCGCTGTCATTATTGTGAGACTGGTGTAAGCAAGTGTTGGTTGGCGGAGACGAATGGTGTTGCCTCCTCTGGTGCCTTAAACCTGAAGGACGCCTGCTTGTGCATCCAATTCAAAACGTCTGCCCCTTACCTTGCCATTTACAGTAGCTGAAACCCGACAGTACACGCCTGACGTATCGTTGCCTTTTGAAGAAGAGCGGACACTTGGAATTTAGCTGCCGTAACGTGAAAAGAAAAAAGCGCGGCGTGGAGTTTACTGTACATACGTATACAGTAATATTGGTTGATTCGCTGCCAACAAGGCAAAATCGATCGAAGCATACCAACTGGATCCAGAGGAGGTTGGCAGCTGCGGTTTTCTGGAGGATATTGGGAGCGCGGATCAATCTACCTCAGCCGCAATGGCATTTAGCCCAAATCACAACAGGTATCAATGCAAAGTTTGAGGATGATGTACGTAGGACGAAACGTCGCTCATGCGAGAACTACACAATGTACGTATGTACGTACACATACAGTATGCGTACGCATTTTTGGAAAAAGTTACGTAAGAAAGATGCATTCGTACATTACGTGTATGTACAGTACACTGTAAGGAACGTACACCGTTATGCTATAAAGTATATAGCATGTTCCATATCATGAGCTACGTACCAACCGCTACATAGCTCTGAGTGAGGATGGTCATTCAGCTTTTGCGTTCCTAGGCAAGCGGTCGGTATCCAAATCCACAGCCTTGTTTCTAGCCGGAGAGAAGGGTCAATCCCAGCTCAATTATGCGCTCACTCTTATGCAAATGTTTGTTTTTCTCTCGCGCTCCTGAGACACAGGTGCTTTGCATTATTATTCCACTACGCATTACGTGAACGACGTAGTACGTATGCACATACCACTACATACGTACATAGGGTACCTACGTCGTTTCGATACGCAATTAGCGCCTTGGCTACTATGAAACCATATGACGTAGTTGTGTTGCAGATCTACCAAGGGCGCATCGAAGCAGCGGCGCGATCTGATCAATATGGAAATCGATAATCTCAAGGATCTGCTGCCATTGCCAGAGTCCATTCGTCAACGCCTCTTCCAGCTGCAAATCATGTCGCTGGTCTGCATCTTCATCAGGAAAGAACGATACCTTCCGCACAGTGAGAAGAAACTGTTAACTTTCTTGCGACAGAAACGAACGTACGTACTGTAATCCCTCGTTTATAGCCCCCTGGGGCTATCAACACGTTAGTGGCCCTTCCTGGGCCTATACACGAGGGGGTTATACACGAGGGGTTACAAACGAGGGTTTACAGTACGTAATGTAGTATAGTCGGAGAAACGATCAAGAGTTCGCTTGACAATTTTCCCGCTCCTGTGGCAATGTAACATTTCTAAAACATTCTAAACAAGAATAGCAATAGTTTTTGAAAAAGGGTCGAAAAGCCGGTTGCTATTCTTTATTAAGACATATGAGCACAAGAGAAGCAGTTTGAAAAATTGGGCAGCCAGTGCGTGAGTCGAACACGCAACGCAGAACGGGATTACGCCCCTATTAGCGCACACCACTATCTGACTGCACAGCTCAATTTCTCAAACTCCCACTCTTGTACTTGGTCACCGGACTCGCACACGCTCTTTTGTTGGCACGCACAGACGTGCGGCACTGTTGTCTGCCCGCGACAGAAACTTGTCGCTTAATGGCAGACTCAAACTACCACCAGACGTTTGATGTTACCGTCAGGGCCCGGGTGGTTGCCGGGCCCTGACGGTAACATCAAACGTCTGGTGGTAGTTTGAGTCATGTACTCCTAGAGAGGCCTTCTTACGAAGGCCCCACCTCCCCGCCGCCTTCTTTCCCATACGTACTTTTCGCTGACAATTATCGATTTTTTTTAGTGCGGAAAACGTCCACATACGTACTGTACGCGTCATAGGACGAAATTTGCGCAAGTTTAGTTTTCTCCAGAAATAAGACACGTAGGAAGAAACGGTTTCTTGTATGATAATTCTAAGACATTCGCGCATATTCTCATCAATGACTTATGAAAAGTATCTAACATTAGTCGTTATGTTTCAGGCCAGAATTGGGTTTCTGAAGTAACTGCTTGTGACAGAAAGGAGGAAGAGAGTAGGGCAGAGTGGAATCGAAACAGTTGAATCTTCTTGAATGCAATGTAGGCAATCTTCCTGAATGCAATGCAGGCAGGCCTGGCATTCTTCTCTTTTCCAATGAAGGATCCGCACAAATCGGCTTGAAAGAAGGGGCATTCCATGAGATTTCAACCAGTTTTTTGGCAAAATTTTCCTTAACATCTCCGATTTTTCTCATATTTGGTATTCAAGTAGGCCCCAGGGAGAAACCTAAATCACGCAAACTTTGAGCTCTAAAGATCTCCCCATTGTGGAGATACAATGCTTCAAAGTCGGAATTTTGGCCTTGGCGGAGGTCATACCATGCCTTTTTTGAAGGCTTGTAGCTCCTTCATTTTGAATTGATCATAGATATATACACACCATTTTGAAGCTATTTCCATATAGAATCCAACGCGAATTCATCAAAACAGGTGCCTATGAAGCCAAATAACAAAGCAAATCGCAAACAAAAACGTTCATTTTTGACTTTTTTCTTCATCAGAGTTTTTGTTTGCGATTTGCTTTGATATTTGGCTTCATAGGCACCTGTTTTGATGAATTCATTGGATTCTATATGGAAATAGCTTCAAAATGGTGTGTATATATCTATGATCAATTCAAAATGAAGGAGCTACAAGCCTTCAAAAAAGGCATGGTATGCCTCCGCCAAGGCCAAAATTCCGACTTTGAAGCATTGTATCTCCACAATGGGGAGATCTTTAGAGCTCAAAGTTTGCGTGATTTAGGTTTCTCCCTGGGGCCTACTTGAATACCAAATATGAGAAAAATCGGAGATGTTAAGGAAAATTTTGCCAAAAAACTGGTTGAAATCTCATGGAATGCCCCTTCTTTCAAGCCGATTTGTGCGGATCCTTCATTGGAAAAGAGAAGAATGCCAGGCCTGCCTGCATTGCATTCAGGAAGATTGCCTACATTGCATTCAAGAAGATTCAACTGTTTCGATTCCACTCTGCCCTACTCTCTTCCTCCTTTCTGTCACAAGCAGTAACTCAGAAACCCAATTCTGGCCTGAAACATAACGACTAATGTTAGATACTTTTCATAAGTCATTGATGAGAATATGCGCGAATGTCTTAGAATTATCATGCAAAAAACCGTTTCTTCCTACGTGTCTTATTTCTGGAGAAAACTAAACTTGCGCAAATTTCGTCCTATGACGCGTACAGTACGTATGTGGACGTTTTCCGCACTAAAAAAAATCGATAATTGTCAGCGAAAAGTACGTATGGGAAAGAAGGCGGCGGGGAGGTGGGGCCTTCGTAAGAAGGCCTCTCTAGGAGTACATGTTTGAGTCTGCCATTAAGCGACAAGTTTCTGTCGCGGGCAGACAACAGTGCCGCACGTCTGTGCGTGCCAACAAAAGAGCGTGTGCGAGTCCGGTGACCAAGTACAAGAGTGGGAGTTTGAGAAATTGAGCTGTGCAGTCAGATAGTGGTGTGCGCTAATAGGGGCGTAATCCCGTTCTGCGTTGCGTGTTCGACTCACGCACTGGCTGCCCAATTTTTCAAACTGCTTCTCTTGTGCTCATATGTCTTAATAGAGTACACCCGCGCCAAAGACTATTCCATCATGTCTTGCGTCTTGGTTGCTATTCTTGTTTAGAATGTTTAGAAATGTTAC
>JASAMW010007594.1:0-25432 GCA_030247985.1 Epsilonema sp. ZAB3_2
GAAAACTGTAGAAGCACAAAAGAAAAAAACAACCCATATCAAACTTTTTATAAAGTGCCCTGCACCTAAAACTACACAAGTACCCTACAAATGGGCGTCGATTAAAATGCCCCATTAGCGAATGATGAGAAACGGGGCCCTGGTCCTCAATTGTGGTATTCTCCCCTTCAGTAATATGTTCCGGGCCGGCGTAGCAAACAAAGTGCACACGGACCGGGAACTGCGTCAACAATTTAGGACCTGATTGACCGTTTTTAAGAAGCAGTAGAAGCAGAGCGCAAGTGAGCAGGCTTGGATGGTGAGGCGGGCAGGATATGAGCATTGTAGGATCTTCCACCCATATCCACCGTTATCTATGAAAAATGAAGGAAAAAATCAGCATTTCAGATAGGCCTACATATACATACGTGTACTGTATTGGGAAATGAACTATGTGTCCTTAGACTCCTCCCCGGGATTCAAAGTCTCTGTGCTCAACTGGTTGCGCAACCGACGTCAACCGATATATGGACGAGATTCGCAACTTAAAGTGAAGCCGACATGTGAGAGTTGCGCAACCGACGTCAACCAGCATATGGAAACGGTTCGCATTGGTTGCGCAGCTCCCATATGTTGGTTGCCGTCGGTTGTACATCTCTTCCATATATCGGTTGGTGTCAGGGTTGTGCAACCAGCTGACTACAAAGAGACTTTGAATCCGAGAGGAGTTAAGGTGGATACGATATCTTTCCAGGTTGATCCTTTTCGCTGCTGCAAGTACTGGTTCAAATGAGTGACCGTCAGCAACTCTTGCATTCTCTTGGTATTTCACACAGTGCCCGTCCCCATGCCGCCTTTCAGTTCCAAAGGACTCCGTATCCACCTTAACGCATACCGCGACCTGGCGTCACAACAAGTCGTTCAGCTGTTGTCGGTTTGTTGTCCGTTTATACAGGGTGTTTTAACCGACAACAAACCGACAACACCCACGCATAAACGGGAAACAAACCGACAACAGCTGAACGACTTGTTGCCAACAATGACGCCATGTCGCGGTATGTGTTAATGTATACAATGCGTGCGTGCGGCAGATCAGGCGAGACTTCTCTCTCGGCTCTGGCCGGTGTTGCGGCGAAACAAGCACGCAGGAGCAATGGAAACTGGGGCAAAGGCCTGGCTCGCGGCAAAAGTTATCACCGACTGAACTACCACTACCGGGTCGAAATCCCCGACGCTGTTCTCCAGCCAGGCGTAGCACGGCGGACGCTGCAGGGCGAAACTGAAGCAGCCAGACGTCACTTCGCCCACCGCCTGTACAGCACACACACACATACATTATATTAGCCACAGCCACTGTATGACCTGTGTAGGATCATTGCCTACCGTATCTCTTTTTCCGACCTTCCACGGACAATCTCCATGCCTTGTGGGATGGTGGCTTCTTCGCCTATCGTATCCTGATCCACGGCTAACAAGGCCAAGCGCCGACTGGAGCTACGACTGCGCAATTCCGACAAGGACGCCTTCCCGATAAAATCTTCCTGAAACAAACCGGATCTTCAACCCCCTCCCCCGGGGCTGGACAGAAATTGAGCAGAGTTCTGATGAGACATGAACAAGGGGATAAATGATGGAAGAAAAATGCATGCACCAAATTTGAGAGGTGTGTAAGGCATATGGTGTGTGTAGTGTGTTGTATGTAGGGCATAGCGAAATTAAGCTGGACGGACAGACAACACACATAAGTAAATAATAGAGGTATGAGAGCTTGCCTTGTCGTCCACAACCAGATTCTGTATAGCTGCTTCAAACGGATTCGTATTCCATGCACAACTGCAAAACACAACACAAATGCGCTACCCAACGTTGGCCCTACGCATACTGTATTCTTCCTGCATAGAAGAAGAAGTGGATGATAGAGACTTCAGACGCGAACTGTTTGATGCCCTTCTCCAAGCGCAGCGTATTATCCAGAACTGTGCCGTAGTTGGTGATGCCGTACTTCTCCCCGCTTTCATCAGCGCAGAGTAGAGCCTGAGCGAATCCGAGCAATTGTGATACAAATCCCAACCATCTTCACCTACAGTATAAACGCCACTTCTGTATTTATTTACCAGTGCATAGCGCGGGTTATGCAAAAATTGGTGCGCTTCAGACGTGAACTCCAAATTCGGAGCCCTGCCTATCCTTCAACATGTAAATCCTCCAAGTTTGCTCCGAACTCGCTCCGTTTTTCCAAGCGTCGTACGTGTGAGCTGCCGAGTTTGAAACTAGAAAACGTGTGAACCACCGAGTTTAGCTCCGAACTTGGAGGCTTCTCGGAGCAAAAGTCGGAGCTAATCAGAAAAAAACAGCGCAGAAAATTTACGACGAGGCGCGTAACCTCCGCAAAGTGATAAAAGCTGCTCGGCGTTTCTTTCTCCCCCTTCTGAACGACTGAAAAGAAGCGCGCCGTGTGTTATTCGGAGCAAAAACGTGTACGTGTGAACAACCGAATTACGCTCCGAATTCGCTTCGAATTCGGAGGCTTCTCGGAGCGAACTCGGAGCACGTCTGAAGCGCACCATAGAAAGGTCTTAGGCGGCGCAATAGCCAGGAGGAGGGGCAAGGATGGGGACAATGCAGACAAGAATGGGACAATTTTATGCTTTTGGGAGGTGCGCAGACACATGTTTTTTTAGGTCAAAAACATGCAAGTGGGAATTGCTATGGGTAGCCCATGCCCAGCTTACACACAGTAGGTACAAGTACAGGTACCCTAAGTAAACATGGGGCTATGCATGGGGGGGGGGGGGGGGTATATGCATTCGGAGGGGCTATGCACTAGTTTAATACGGCAGTAAGGTCCACTTGGAGCACAAGTTTCCAAAAGTCGTCCGTTCATGGTCTTATCGATATGGCAGAAGGTAAAAGCTAATATCCGGTGTCAAAATGACCTGTGCACTACTGACACGAACGAATAGAACATCACCCCGCGTCCAATTGTTTGTTATGTTAGCAATAGAGCATACCGGTCTCAGAGAATTTGGCGGCGATCACCGGGACGCTGGCGAGACGGATGAGACGAGTGGAGTCGTGCGGGAAAGCCTCTTCGCTCAGGTCAGCAAGCGTCAGCTCCGACAGAACCCTGGCGCTTTCCGGTCCCGCTATGCCGACGGCGGACAGGAAAGCGGAGACGTTGTGAATCTCCACTTGCCAACCCTTCTCTCGCGCTACGAATTCCAGCCATCTAGACAGACAGTATTCGCTACTTGCGCTATGCTTCTTGCCAGCTGACCCCTCTCTCTGGGCACTCCTTTTTCATACACACACATACTGATTGGTGAAGCACCAATCAAAAAAAGGTACTGGATCAAACAGTTAAGGATCAACCATTATTCTTAGCGCAAGTAGGAAACGAACATATCGTATTTTTGAGTCAATGCCCAACCCCACCCTACATAGGACAAAATTTATGTTTTGCCAATGGAGGTTATAGCTTTCAGGGGATACACTTTACGGGGATATACACCTTGTAATAAGTCTGAGCCTGACCTCATGTCTCTAAACTCATGCTCCGGATCTCCAATGAGAAGAAACTCGCTTCGGTGCTGGTCGTGATGAATAACTTGCAGCTTAGACATGATCTTGCCCTTCGGTGTCAGCATCAATGTCGTACATTGATGACTCAGCTGCAAAAAACACGTTCGGTTCGTAGCACTGTGGGTGGGGTAAAATGTGCGCCAACCAAACACTTACAGTACCACAGCTCGATCGGCCACTATACAGTCTGTGTGTATTCATTCACATCCCCAGCACCTACAGGCACAGTTTCTGTACCTTCGGTGCACGATTGGTGAAAATATGATCGAGAAAGGTGAAAGCGTCAGGTCCCCGCACTTCTATCTTGCCCTTGTAGGCCAAATCTATGACGCCGCATCGATTCGTCAGGATTTGGTATGCGCGAGCGCGCGCCGACCGCTCCGTCTCGTCCGTCACCGAGAAATCTAACGGCACTTCCCAACCTGCACACATGAACAACTGACTACCGTCGACCTCTTTGCTCAGACTGTACTGGCGCAGTCCTCTCTCGTCATACAAAAACTACTATACCAAGCGAGGGGTTAGCATACCAGATCTGAATGTCGTGTGCGTCCCTTCCCCGCTTCAGAGCTCCGTACAAGCCGCTGACCCTGGCTGGCCGACCGGGGACCTCTCTTCATCTCAATATCTCCAGTTGTACACAAGCGAGTAGGCTTCTCTCAGCACGAGCCAGTGTAAAATTTCCTACGAACACCACCGAACATCGCTGGGGTGCCGTAGTGTATGGAAAAACACAATTTCGAATGTAACATACGGTATTCTCCGGTGCATAACCCCCCCCCCCCCAACGCATACCCCCATATTGGCAAAACAAAAAATGCCCAATGCTTCCCCCCCATGCATACCCCCATATATACTGTACAGTACCTGAAGCTACCTATGTAAGCTGGTCATATGGTAGCCACAGCCACTCCCACACCACGCTAAGATGCCTATAAGCCTGCTTGGGGGTGTATTTATAAAATATCCCTGTTTTGACCTCAATTATGTCCCTAAAACACGTGCTTTTTACCTAAAAAATATGCCTCTGCGCACCTCTCAAAAACATAAAAAATGAAAAAAAAAAACCCCCCAATGCATAGCCCCCCAAAAAAAAAAAAAAATAAAAAAATAAAAAAAAAAAAAAAAAATATATATATATGATATATATATATATATATATATATATATATATATATATATATATATATATATATATATATATATATATATATATATATATATATATATATATATATATATATATATATATATATATATATATATATATATATATATATATATATATATATATATATATATATATATATATATATATATATATATATATATATATATATATATATATATATATATATATATATATATATATATATATATATATATATATATATATATATATATATATATATATATATATATATATATATATATATTTATATATTTTTTTTATTTTTTTTTTTTTTTATATATATATATATATATATATATATATAAAAAAAAAAAAAAAAAAAAAAAAAAAAAAAAAAAAAACCCCCCCCCCCCCCCCCCATAGGACAGGACCTCTCGACCTCACAACAACTACTACTTTTTGCGCACCGGTATGCCAGAAAGGTGGCTGGTTTATTATGACGCATACCTGTACAATGCAGAGTAGGTATTTGTTCGCCCAATTTCCAAATCTGTTGGCATCCGTCTCAAAGAGCTCGAAACTCGGCTCGCCTTCCAAAATCCAGTCCGCCAAATACTTCCCAGATGCCCCCAGCCGAGGAAATACCGTCACTACAACAACAACAACAACACGATACATACGTACAGTACATTAGAATGTGTAATACAGCAGCAAGTAGTACTGCGTACTAGTAGTTAAAGGGGGGATCTGGCGGGAATTTACAAGAGATTTCATATTTTTCACTTTGAGGGGCTATCTGATGTAAAATATCATCTCTTTCGATCTAACCCAATGGCTTACACTTACAAAAATCAGACAGAGCCAGTAGTTGGGCACTTCTGCAGGGGTCATAGAGGAGACAGTCTGGTGTCATGCAGAACGCACCGCGTGCTCTTCTTCAGCTGCATCACAAAAATTTACTCTTTTACCACAGCTGTAGTGTACACAGTCAGCTATAGCTATATGGCCACTCACTGTATTTCTGCCAACATTGGCAGTTGTGTGCAGGCGGCGTCATACGCATCCGGATCGCTCGAAATTCGGCTGCATCACCTATGCTCACTGATTGGGGCACGCATACGACAGAAGCATGGACTTGCGGCTTCTCGAGGCCTAGAAGCTTCGAGGGCTGAAAAGAGATCACTAGTGCTCCTCGTGCTTGAGTTGAAGGCTCTCATCAATGATAAGAAAATACTGGGGCGCTACAGACGTGGTTCGAATTTGCTCTGAATCGGAGCCCTGACTATGCTTCAACATCAACATCACCAAGTCGCTCCGAACTCGCTCCGTTTTTCGGAACGTGCGAGTGAACAACCGAGTTTGTAATTCGAAGTCGTGTTAGTCTTGACGTTCGTTTCGGATCCACGTCATTCCAAACTCAGAGCGAACTCGCTCGGAGCAGTCGGAGCACGTCTTGCCCCTCTCTCGCTTCGCTTCGCTCCGTTTGTGTGTTGTGGGCGGCGCGAAAGTGAGGAATAGCGCGAAAGCAACGGAATACGGTACATCTTTGCAAAGCGCTTACAAATCGGGGCGTAGGTAAAAGTTGTGGTCGTGGTCATAGATGGTCTGCATTTTTTTTGACAACAGGCCATCTGTTATCGGACCTAGAAACACGTACTGGCGCTCCAGAATTGCCAAAGGCAGATCCACGCCTACCTGAAAGGCCTCTGTCGCGCCCACACTCCTGAAAAACACAAGAACGCTGGCTAGGCAGGCACAGTGTGGGACAACCCAGGTGCAAACCATATATGGATTCGCTCAGACCAAAAAGAGAAGGGAGAGCGCAGCGCAGGCAAAGAATTGCATCTGTGAGTGCTGCGCCTGCGCGATGCTCTATTAGACAAACAACAAGGCCAGCCGAAAAGGCCAATTTTGCCATAATCATGGGGATGTACCTGGGTGTTTGTTTAGCGTAAGATGTCACCTCTAAAATGCTTAGGGAGCATGTACAAATTACGTCAGGTGGGAGGGGAGGGGGCCCCCCTCCCCCGGCCCAGCCTCTGACGTCAGTCTGACGGGGGGGGGGGGGGGGGGCTTAGATCAATATTCTGACTCTTAGGGCATTACGTACGTACATACGTACATACACTGTGCATTACAGTACATATCTATTACTGTACATACATACAACATTACTTAGTTTAGTACATACACACATGCTCATATTATACCATACATGCATGCATGCATGTATTATGCATGCATTCATACATACGTATACGCAAGTACTATTACTACTGGTGTCCCACCTCTGATGCTGACTGTGGAGGGGGGGGGGGGGGGTACGGCCTTTGGGCCAATTCTGACGCTATTCTGACGGTCGGGGGAGGGGGGGGGGGGGTCCGATCCATTTCGGCTGAAACCACCTGACGTAATTTGTACACACTCCCTTATAACAAGCGACCTTTTCACCTATTATGGCCCGCCTCCGCTTTCCAGCGCTTGTGTAGCCATCTTCCAGAAAACGGACTTTTTCAAGCACGTTCATAGGGAGGTGACATCTTACGCTAAACACCTGGTAATACATACAGTGAGCAACGTGGGCTGGGGTGAGGGGGATGTTGAACGCACCCCCACCCCTACTCTCCATACCACCCGTACCCCCAGGAATGAAAGCAAAATACCCCCGCGTACCCCCAGGAAAAAAACAGCAAATTTGACGCGTAACCCCAAACTTGGATTTAGCAGTTGTCTGTCAGGACACGACCCCCACCCTTTTTTCTTCTGACTTACATCCATGCTCAGACTTTTTACACACTCCACACAGTGATGCATCTCAAAATTGTTGTTTGTAGTTGCAAAATGTAGTGAATAATAGTTTTATATAATGATTGATCCCTATCATTCTAGACAAGTTCGATTTCTTCTTTATTTCTAAGTTGTGAGTTCTTTTTGATCGGCACTGAGTGTGAACACATGGGGGTGCTCTTAGTGTAAACACTGTGAGTGAGGGGTGCCGTGTGACTACATATTGCTCATTCACTTTTTTCTGGGGGGTACGCATAGTGTGTGGGGTATTGTAGCACATCATTTACAGTTGGGGGTACGTAGTACGCTGGGTATGCTAGGTTTTTTTGGGGGTACGTAAAAAATCTGGGGCTACCAAAAAAAATTTTCTTCGTGGGGGCACGCACCTCCCCCCCTCCACTTTTGACCTCCTGCATACCCCCACTGACAGACCCCCACCTCAAAACCGTGCCCACGTCTGCAGTGAGGTGAAGATGGACACAGAGCGAGAGAAACAGAGCGCGGTTTTTGGGCCAGGGGTGGGCGGTCGGGGTACTTCCACGACATCCCGCGTTCGAGCTGTATTCGAGACCGATAAGGTGCGAACGCGCGAAAGCGAGTTGTCCTCTTCTATTAATGAGAGTGTGAGAAAAGTACTCACCGGAGACGCAGACGAGTACAGTCCGTATTTCGTGGTTCCTCTGTTTCAGCATAAAATACAGATTCGCTCGGTCAAGAGCTTCTCGTGTCCCGCTATGAAGGGAGGACAAAGGACCCCGAATCAATCGAGCGACACTCCATGGTCCTCCGCACCAACGCTCCTGAGGCCACTCGAGTCCCTCGTACACCGGGCCCGTGCGCGGGCGGCCGACAAGCTCGCCAGCGCACGCCAATGACCTCCCCCCTCCGAATAGATCCCACATCACACGCGCCTTCAATACTTACAGTATCAAACAATAAGACCCGCCTCGCGCCACCACCCCGTCTGGATTTTCAGTGCAACTTTTGATCGGAGCGCGCGAAGGTCCCCGTCGTCTTTCTTTTGTTTGTTTCTTCCGCGCCGACCTTCGCGTCGACTACCATAAAAGTTGCATGAAATCAGGTTAATTCAGAGGGTCGCCTCGCGCAAGCACTGGCTCTTATTCAATGGTGGATAAGTACATGTAGGTACGTAGGTCCTGTTCAATCAACGAATGTGTTGCCGCGACTCTGCCAGCAGATGAGCGGGCACAGCTGGTTCACTTGCTCAGCTGAGATCAGGCGCGCCTTTCCCTTGTACTCCTTGTATGCATCTTTGGCTACGTACTGTGCGAATTCGCGCGCTCGCTGCTCCGTACTCGCGATGCGCAGTGTTCCAGGGCGAGAAAAATCAACCGACTGAAACAGGAAGAAAGAAGATCTTGTTGTGGTCAAAGGTTCCTGAAAGTTTGTGTGTAGTGTAAGGCAGGACTATTTTACCTGTTGAGTCTCATCACCTATCCTAGAGTAGTAGTCCAGAGAGTACGTGAGCAGACGTCGGTAGCGTGGGAACACCTGCGTTTGTTCATAAAACTAACTAAAGAAGAGAGACAAGATTAGCTACTAGGGACCACAATGCTTTTTTATTAGTATATTGTACCGGATGGTAAGTTAGCGCCCCATCTACCTATTTACCGCTGTCAACAAGCACAACATTACGCAAACCGGCCTTGGACAAAGGAGAGACGCTGTAGCTACACAGCACCTCTCATCACCAAAGCAGTCGCTTCATCCACCAATTGAGTAATACATCCACAAAACAACAGCACACTCTACAAAACGACACTGACACTAATAAACGTTACTGACACTGAACAAATTGTTGCCGACAACTTTGCTGAAACGCTTGAAGGAAAGGTGTCGTTTTGTACGTAAGCAAGTAGGCTACCTATAATATTTTTAAAACCCCTCCTCTATTTAGTCGCAGGTTGCCGCGACCAAAATGCGACCCCCGACGACAAAATCGACAAAGCGTCCAAAACGCCAACGGAGGTTACTACTGGTAGCATTTTTGGAAAAACTGATTGAAAAATGCGACCAAAATGCGCATTTTGGTCGCACTAGGTCGTATTTTGGTCGTGGCGATGCTAAAATAGAGGAGGGGTTGACACTTTCTTATTTCTGATGAGATGAACCAAATTATATGAATGAGAAGACGGGAAGGGAAGGAAGGACACACACAACAGCGGAGGCCGAGGAGGGAAAACAACACCAGTCTGGCCAATAGCAGTTGGCACTTGGACTCAAGGCGCGTTGCGTAATAGATTTACAAATGCGGTATTTCTGTCCACGCTTCGTGTACTCCTATTTAGCAAAAGTACATGCAAACTACGCAACTCGCCTTGAGTCCAAGTACAACGGCTATTGGCCAGACTATAGGCGCTGATTGAGTCCGATGCATGGACCGCTTCAAAGCATGGACCTCTTGAATTTTAGTATGGGATTTTCAGTAGGTCGAACCGAATTCAAGATGTCGCCAGAATTATGGACTGCAAGCTATAACAATTCTGGAGACCCCACAGCAAAAACCCGACTAACCCCTCCTCTATTTCGCAGGTCGCCGCGACCAAAAAAATGCGACTCAGTGCGACAAAAATGCGATCGCATTTGTATCTCATTAGTATCGCTTTTGTATAGCATTTGTATCGCATGTCGCATGCGATCGCATTTTCCACCGCATTTTTTCAAAAAATTTTTCCAAAAATGCTACCGATGGCGTTTTGGCACTTCGCCAATTTTGCCGTCTGGGGTCGCATTTTGGCTCGGGCGGCGACCTGCGAAAAGAGGATGGCCTAAAAATTCAAGAGGTCGGTGTCTTGAAGCGGTCCATGCATCGGACTCAATCCGCCTACAGCCTCGCTCACAACTCAAACTCCTTCTAAGGACACATGGACTTAGCTAAACTCGCCGTATGTAGGCCTACATAAGAAACATAAACAGTAAAAACATCCCAACTTATACCGATCAGATCTAACCGCTGTGAAAGATAAAGCAGCAAGGGGGTAAAATGAGTCTTTTTGCAAGCAAGCAAGCCTCATTATTTAAAATTTTATTTTCTCACCATTGGACCTCTAGGCGCTAAGTGCTGGTAGAGGTAGTTGCAGATGCCAGAGTGAATAGTGTAAGGGTTGAGGACTCTATAAATTAACCCCTCTTTTTATGAATTCGCCGCGACAAAATGCGGGAGTAGTGCGACAAAAATGGATCGATTTGTATCGCATTAGTATGAGTTGTATTGTTGTATTGCATGTCGCATGCGATCAATTTCGGTCGCATTTTTTCAAAAATTTTTTGAAAATATACCTCTTTTGTTTTGGACATTTGTAAATTTGCTCGCTGAGGTCGCATTTTGGTCGCGGCGACCTCGAAATAGAGGAGGGTTAAGAGGAAAAAACTGAATTAGGAGTACTTGAAAAATTCCTTGCAAGAAATACCTGAGATCCACATAAAAAGCTAATGAGAGACAACTGTATGCTGCGTTGCACAAACATACATATGTACATACATACATAGGGTAGGGTACTGTGGGGAAACCCAGCCATGGGAAAATCTGGCCATCTAAGGTTCAGGGCAGCATATCTCAGTAACCAATGGGCCTACTGTATTTATGGGTGTATTTCCCCTTTATACAGTATTTGTATGTCCCCCTAAATATAACCCCATTGGCATTCATCACTTGCTGAGACAGCAAGTTCAAAGGAGCTCAGTTGGCTGGGTTTACCCCACATTACCATACATACATACATACATACATACATACATACATACATACATACATACATACATACATACATACATACATACATACATACATACATACATACATACATACATACATACATACATACATACATACATACATACTGTATAAAGGGGAAATACACCCATAAATACAGTAGGCCCATTGGTTGCTGAGATATGCTGCCCTGAACCTTAGATGGCCAGATTTTCCCATGGCTGGGTTTCCCCACAGTACCCTACCCTATGTATGTATGTACATATGTATGTTTGTACATTATTCCAGGGTTGACAGTGGAGAAACTGGTGAGGGCCATGCTGGCTGTGATGGATATTCTGCATGAGGATGAGTTGGTCATTTGATGTTGATGCTTGTAGAAAGACAGTAGCAGTATAGAATTGAAAGATATAGACAGATAAGCATGCTTTCTACTGTGTATGAAAGATGAAAACTGCATTGTTTACATCCTAAAATGAAAAAGTATTGTGAAAGAAATGCCATTTTTGAATTCTATGATGAAAATTAGGTCAGTGTGCAGCATTGCAAGTTGTTACTCTTACAGTTTAGCTGTGTTTATGGTGGATCTCAGGTATTTACTTGGCAAGGAATTTGTTCAAGTACTCCTAATTCAGGTTTTTGTCCTCTTAACCCGTCCTCTATTTCGGAGGTCGCCGCGACCAAAATGCGACCTCAGGCGAGCAAATTTACAAAGTGTCCAAAACGAAAGAGGTAGTATTTTTAGAAAAATTGTTTGAAAAAATGCGACCAAAATGTGATCGCATGCGACCACATGCGATACAAATGCGATACAACTGCGATACTAATGCGATACAAATGCGATCGCATTTTGGTCGCACTAGGTCGCATTTTGGTCGCGGCGACCTGCGAAATAGAGGAGGGGTTAATTTATAGGAGTCCTTGCTCAGACCCGTTAGCACTATTGCACTCTGGGCATCTGGCAACACTGCCTCTACGCAGCACCTAGCACCTAGGGAATTCCAATGGGTGATAGAAAGATGTTTCAGATGCGTGGACATGCCGTTGCTTTTCGCAAAAGACTCGATTATTGCGCCCCGTCGTCCTGCTTTATCGCTTTCACAGGCGGTTCCTTCAGATCTGATCGGTAAGTTGGGTGTTGTTTACTGTTTAGTGTTTCTTATGTAGGCCTACATACGGCGAGTTTAGCTAAGTCCATGTGTCCTTGGACAGGAGTCGTGTGCAGCTGTGAGCGAGGCTGTAGGCGTTGATTGAGTCCGATGCATGGACCGCTTCAAGACACCGACCTCTTGAATTTTAGCCCGTCCTCTATTTCGCAGGTCGCCGCGACCAAAATGCGACCCCAGACGGCAAAATTGACAAAGTGTCCAAAACGCCATCGGTAGCATTTTTGGAAAAATTTTTTGAAAAAATGCGATCAAAATGCGATCGCATGCGACATGCGATACAAATGCTATACAAAAGCGATACTAATGCGATACAAATGCGATCGCATTTTTGTCGCACTAGGTCGCATTTTGGTCGCGGCGACCTGCGAAATAGAGGAGGGGTTAGTACGGGTTTTGGTGTGGGTCCAAATATGTTATAGCTTGCAGTCCATAATTTTGGCGACATCTTGAATTCGGTTGGACCCATTGAAAATCCCGTACTAAAATTCAAAAGGTTCATGCTTTGAAGCGGTCCATGCATCGGACTCAATCAGCGCCTATAGTCTGGCCAATAGCCGTTGTACTTGGACTCAAGGCGAGTTGCGTAGTTTGCATGTACTTTTGCTAAATAGGAGTACACGAAGCGTGGACAGAAATCCGCATTTGTAAATCTATTTTACGCAACGCGCCTTGAGTCCAAGTGCCAACTGCTATTGGCCAGACTGGTAGTTCGTTTTCCCTCCTCGGCCTCCGCTGTTGTGTGTGTCCTTCCTTCCCTTCCCGTCTTCTCATTCATATAGATTTGGTTCATCTCATCAGAAATAAGAAAGTGTCAACCCCTCCTCTATTTAGCGTCGCCGCGACCAAAATACGACCTAGTGCGACCAAAATGCGCATTTTGGTCGCATTTTTCAATCAGTTTTTCCAAAAATGCTACCAGTAGTAACCTCCGTTGGCGTTTTGGACGCTTTGTCGATTTTGTCGTCGGGGGTCGCATTTTGGTCGCGGCAACCTGCGACTAAATAGAGGAGGGGTTTTAAAAATATTATAGGTAGCCTACTTGCTTACGTACAAAACGACACCTTTCCTTCCAAGCGTTTCAGCAAAGTTGTCGGCAACAATTTGTTCAGTGTCAGTAACGTTTAGTCAGTGTCAGTGTCGTTTTGTAGAGTGTGCTGTTGTTTCAGTCGATGTCTGTCTACTCAATTGGTGGATGAAGCGACTGCTTTGGTGATAGGAGGAGGTGCTGTAGGCTCCAGCGTTGCCTACCATTTGTCCAAGGCCGGTTTGCGTAATGTTGTGCTTGTTGACAGCGGTCAAATCGGTCGATCGGGCGCTACTTACCATCCGGTACAATATACTAATAAAAAAGCATTGTGGTCCTAGTAGCTAATCTTGTCTCTTCTTTAGGTCGGTTTTGTGAACCAAACGCACGGTGTTCCACGCTACCGACGTCTGCTCACGTACTCTGTGGACTTGTACTCTAGGATAGGTGATGAGACTCAACAGGTAAAATAGTCCTGCCTTACACTACACACAAACTTTCAGGAACCTTTGACCACAACAAGATCTTCTTTCTTCCTGTTTCAGTCGGTTGATTTTTCTCGCCCTGGAACACTGCGCATCGCGAGTACGGAGCAGCGAGCGCGCGAATTCGCACAGTACGTAGCCAAAGATGCATACAAGGAGTACAAGGGAAAGGCGCGCCTGATCTCAGCTGAGCAAGTGAACCAGCTGTGCCCGCTCATACCTGCTGACAAAGTACGTCGGCAACACATTCGTTTGATTGAACAGGACCTACGTACCTACATATGTACTTATCCACCATATGCAATAAGAGCCAGTGCTTGGTCGCGAGGCGACCCCTCTGAATTAACCTGGATTTTCAGTGCAACTTTTGATCGGTAGTCGACGCGAAGGTCGGCGCGGAAAGAAACAAACGAGCAAGAAAGACGACGGCGCCGACCTTCGCGTCGACTACCGATCAAAAGTTGCACTGAAAATCCAGGTTAATTCAGAGGGGTCGCCTCGCTACCAAGCACGGCTCTTATTGCATATGGTGACTACTGTAGAGCTAGTTTGAAGGCGCGTGTGCAGGTGAAATGTGGGATCTATTCGGAGGGGGATGGTTACATTCAGCCGACTGCGCTGGCGTCAGCCTTGTGCGCCGCCGCCCGTCAACACGGCGCCCAGGTGTACGAGGGCACTCGAGTGCAGCGTCTACACCTACAGGACGCCGTTTGGGCTGCGGAGACCAACCATGGACGCATACTCGCTCGACATGTGATAAATGCAGCTGGTCAGCTCCTTTGTCCTTCAGTAGCCGACGGCACACGAGACAGCTTACTTGGACCGAGCAAATCTGTATTTTATGCTGAAACAGAGGAACCACGAATACGGTCGGACTGTACTTGCGTCTGCTAGCCAGTCTACCCGTGTGAGTACTTTTGCTCACACCGAGCATCTTCTCATCTGAACGGTACAGAAGCAGCGACCAACTCGCACCTTTTCGCACATTCTCGCACCTTGATCGGTACGAGAATGTCACAGCTCGTGTGAACGCGCGTGTGCAAGTGACGAGAAGATGCTCGGTGCGGGTAAAAGTACCCACGAGGTCAGACTGCTTAGCAGGTGGGAGTTCTATTCGGACCGTACTCATAGGTTCTTTTGTTTCAACACGAAAGATCAATAATGCACTCGTTACGAGTAACTTGTCCTGTGTGCCGTCGGCTAGTGTTTATGCCTATGTCCGTCCTTGGCTCGTAAGCAGCTCCAGTATTGGTGGCCAGGTTGTGATGTGAGCAAACCATCCATGGATTCGCTTAGTCAGACCGGCCAGACGAGAAGAAGAGAGGGGAGGAAACCCACCGCGCTCTGTTTCTCTCGCTCTGTGTCCATCTTCACCTCACTGCAGACGTGGGCACGGTTTTGAGGGTGGGGGTCTGTCAGTGGGGGTATGCAGGAGGTCAAAAGTGGAGGGGGGGGAGTGTTGCGTACCCCCACGAAGAAAATTTTTTTTGGTCACGTACCCCCAGATTTTTTACGTACCCCCAAGAAAAAAACCTCACGTACCCCCAGCATATTTACGTACCCCCAACTGTAAATGATGTGCTACAATACCCCACACAGTCTATGCGTACCCCCAGAAAAAAATAAATGAGCAATATTGTAGTCACACGGCACCCCTCACTCACAGTGTTTACACTAAGACGGCACCCCTCACAGTGTTTACACTCAGGGTGTAATAAATAGAAGAACTCACAACTTAGAAATAGAGAAGAAATCGCAACTTGTCTAGAATGATAGGGATCAATCATTATATAAAACTATTATTCACTGCATTTTGCAACTACAAACAACAATTTTTGAGAATGCATGCACTGTGTGGAGTGTGTAAAAAGTCTGAGCATGGATGTAAGTCAGAAGAAAAAAAGGGTGGGGGTACGTGTCCTGACAGACAAACTGCTGAATCCAAGTTTGGGGTTACGCGTGGGGATATGTTTTGCTGTTTTTTTTCCTGGGGGTACGCGGGGGTATGTTGCTTTTCATTTTCCCTGGGGGTACGGGTGGGGGTATGGAGAAGTAGGGGTGGGGGTGCGTTCAACATACCCCCTCACCCCCAGGCCCACGTCTGCTCACTGTATGTATTACCAGGTGTTTAGCGTAAGATGTCACCTCCCCTATGAACGTGCTTGAAAAAGTCTTTCCAGAGTTTTGGAAGATGGCTACACAAGCGCTGGAAAACGGAGGCGGGCACATTGAAAAATAGGTGAAAAGGCGTCGCTTGTTATAAGGGAGTGTGTACAAATTAGGTCAGGTGGTTTTCAGCCGAAATGGATGGGTACCCCCCCCCCCCCCCCCCCCCCCCCGACCGTCAGAATAGCGTCAGAATTGGCCCAAAGGCCGTACCCCCCCCCCCCCCCCCCCTCCACCGTCAGCATCAGAGGTGGTGACACCAGTAGTAATAGTACTTGCGTATACGTATGTATGAATGCATGCATAATACATGCATGCATGCATGTATGGTATAATATGCAGCATGTTGTGTATGTACTAAACTAAGTAATGTTGTATGTATGTACAGTAATAGATATGTACTGTAATGCACAGTGTATGTACGTATGTACGTACGTAATGCCCGTCAGCGTCAGAATATTGATCTGAGCGCCGACCCCCCCCCCCCCCCACCGTCAGACTGACGTCAGAGGCTGGGCCAGGGGGAGGGGGGTCCCCCCCCCCCCAACCACCTGACGTAATTTGTACATGCTCCCTAAGCATTTTAGAGGTGACATCTTACGCTAAACAAACACCAGGTACATCCCCATGATTATGGCAAAATTGGCCTTTTCGGCTGGCCTTGTTGTTTGTCTAATAGAGCATCGCGCAGGCGCAGCACTCACAGATGCAATTCTTTGCCTGCGCTGCGCTCTCCCTTCTCTTTTTTTGGTCTGAGCGAATCCATATATGGTTTGCACCTGGGTTTGTCCCACACTGTGCCTGCCTAGCCAGCGTTCTTGTGTTTTTCAGGAATCTGGGCGCGACAGATGGCCTTTCAGGTAGGCGTGGATCTGCCTTTGGCAATTCTGGAGCACCAGTACGTGTTTCTAGGTCCGATAACAGATGGCCTGTTGTCGGAGAAAATGCCGTCCATCTATGACCACGACCACAACTTTTACCTACGCCCCGATTTGTAAGCGCTTTGCAAAGATGTACCGTATTCCGTTGCTTTCGCGCTATTCCTCACTTTCGCGCCGCCCACAACACACAAACGGAGCGAAGCGAAGCGAGAGAGTGGCCCGCTACAGACGTGCTCCGAGTTTGCTCCGAGCGAGTTCGCTCTGAGTTTGGAATGACGTTGTTTTGATCCGAAACGAACGTCAATGACTCACACGACTTCGAATTACAAACTCGGTTGTTCACTCGCACGTTCCGAAAAACGGAGCGAGTTCGGAGCGAGCTTGGTGATGTTGCATGTTGAAGCATAGTCAGGGCTCCGAATTCGGAGCGAATTCGAAGTTCACGTCTGTAGCGCCCCAGTATTTTCTTATCAGTTGATGGAGAGCCCTTCAACTCAAGCACGAGCGAGGTCACTACGTGGTCATGCTCTTGTTGCAGACCCTCGGAGCAGCTGGTGCTAGGCGCCTACGAGAAGCCGGACCAAGTGTCAGTGCTTGCTGATTGGTCCGTTGATGGCGTGCCCCAATCAGTGGAGCATAGCGTGATGCAGCCGAATTTCGAGCGGATCCGGGATGCGTATGACGCCGCCTGCACACAACTGCCAATGTTGGCAGAAATACAGGTGAGTGGCCATATAGCTATAGCTGACTGGTGGTACACTACAGCTGGTGGTAAAAGAGTAAATTTTTGTGAGTGCAGCTGAAGGAAGAGCACGCGGGTGCGTTCTGCATGACACCAGACTGTCTGCCTCTAGTCGGACCCCTGCAGGAAGTGCCCAACTACTGGCTCTGTGCTGGATTTTTGTAAGTGTAAGCCATTGGGGTTAGATCGAAAGAGATGATATTTTACATCAGATAGGCCCCTCAAAGTGAAAAATATGAAATCTCTTGTAAATTCCCGCCAGATCCCCCCTTTAACTACTAGTACGCAGTACTACTTGCTGCTGATTACACATTCTAATGTACTGTACGTATGTATCGTGTTGTTGTTGTTGTTGTAGTGACGGTATTTCCTCGGCTGGGGGCATTGGAAAGTATTTGGCGGACTGGATTTTGGAAGGCGAGCCGAGTTTCGAGCTCTTTGAGACGGATGCCAACAGATTTGGAAATTGGGCGAACAAGTACCTACTCTGCATTGTACAGGGTGTCTCATAATAAACCAGCCACCTTTCTGGCATACCGGTGCGCAAAAAGTAGTAGTTGTTGTGAGGTCGAGAGGTCCTGTCCTATGGGGGGCTATGCATTGGGGGCGTGGTTATGCATGGGACATTTTTTATGTTTTTGAGAGGAGCGTAGACGCATGTTTTTTAGGTAAAAAGCACGTGTTTTAGTGCATAATTGAGATCAAAAAAGTGTTATCCTAGTAGTACAATACACCCGAAGCTGCCGAATAGGCATCTTAGCTTGGTGTGGGAGTGGCTATGGGTAACTTATGACCAGCTTGTGTAGGTAGCTTCAGGCACCCAACAGTGCATAATATGGGGCTATGCATTGGACACTTTGTTTTGCCATATGGGGCTATGCATTGGGGGTAATTATGCACCAGTAAATAAGTATGCAAACGAAATACTAAAATTCAGAGTCGACCGGTTTACTCGAGTTGATGTACCGAGTACCGTATTTACCGGTGCATAGCCCCATGGGGGTATGCAAAAATTGAGAGGTCCCATATGGGGGTATGAATAGGGGGGTTATGCATTGGGGGGTTATGCAGGGGGCATTTTTTATGTTTTTGAGAGGTGCGCAGAGGCATATTTTTTAGGTAAAAAGCACGTGTTTTAGGGCATAATTGAGGTCAAAACAGGGGTATTCTAGTACAATACACCCCCAAGCAGGCTTATAGGCATCTTAGCGTGGTGTGGGAGTGGCTGTGGCTACCATATGACCAGCTTACATAGGTAGCTTCAGGTACTGTACAGTATATATGGGGGTATGCATGGGGGGGAAGCATTGGGCATTTTTTGTTTTGCCAATATGGGGGTATGCATTGGGGGGGGGGGGGGGTTATGCACCGGTAAATACGGTATGTTACATTCGAAATTGTGTTTTTCCATACACTACGGCACCCCAGCGATGTTCGGTGGTGTTCGTAGGAAATTTACACTGGCTCGCGCGAGAGAAGCCTACTCGCTTGTGTACAACTGGACATATCGAGATGAAGAGAGGTTGGCGGGTCGGCCAGCCAGGGTCAGCGGCTTGTACGGAGCTCTGAAGCGGGAAGGAGCGCACATGACATTCAGATCTGGTATGCTAACCCCTCGCTTGGTATAGTAGTTTTTGTATGACGAGAGAGGACTGCGCCAGTACAGTCTGAGCAAAGAGGTCGACGGTAGTCAGTTGTTCATGTGTGCAGGTTGGGAAGTGCCGTTAGATTTCTCGGTGACGGACGAGACGGAGCGGTCGGCGCGCGCTCGCGCATACCAAATCCTGACGAATCGATGCGGCGTCATAGATTTGGCCTACAAGGGCAAGATAGAAGTGCGGGGACCTGACGCTTTCACCTTTCTCGATCATATTTTCACCAATCGTGCACCGAAGGTACAGAAACTGTGCCTGTAGGTGCTGGGATGTGAATGAATACACACAGAGTGTATAGTGGCCGATCGAGCTGTGGTACTGTAAGTGTTTGGTTGGCGCACATTTTACCCCACCCACAGTGCTACGAACCGAACGTGTTTTTTGCAGCTGAGTCATCAATGTACGACATTGATGCTGACACCGAAGGGCAAGATCATGTCTAAGCTGCAAGTTATTCATCACGACCAGCACCGAAGCGAGTTTCTTCTCATTGGAGATCCGGAGCATGAGTTTAGAGACATGAGGTCAGGCTCAGACTTATTACAAGGTGTATATCCCCGTAAAGTGTATCCCCTGAAAGCTATAACCTCCATTGGCAAAACATAAATTTTGTCCTATGTAGGGTGGGGTTGGGCATTGACTCAAAAATACGATATGTTCGTTTCCTACTTGCGCTAAGAATAATGGTAGATCCTTAACTGTTTGATCCAGTACCTTTTTTTGATTGGTGCTTCACCAATCAGTATGTGTGTGTATGAAAAAGGAGTGCCCAGAGAGAGGGGTCAGCTGGCAAGAAGCATAGCGCAAGTAGCGAATACTGTCTGTCTAGATGGCTGGAATTCGTAGCGCGAGAGAAGGGTTGGCAAGTGGAGATTCACAACGTCTCCGCTTTCCTGTCCGCCGTCGGCATAGCGGGACCGGAAAGCGCCAGGGTTCTGTCGGAGCTGACGCTTGCTGACCTGAGCGAAGAGGCTTTCCCGCACGACTCCACTCGTCTCATCCGTCTCGCCAGCGTCCCGGTGATCGCCGCCAAATTCTCTGAGACCGGTATGCTCTATTGCTAACATAACAAACAATTGGACGCGGGGTGATGTTCTATTCGTTCGTGTCAGTAGTGCACAGGTCATTTTGACACCGGATATTAGCTTTTACCTTCTGCCATATCGATAAGACCATGAACGGACGACTTTTGGAAACTTGTGCTCCAAGTGGACCTTACTGCCGTATTAAACTAGTGCATAGCCCCTCCGAATGCATATACCCCCCCCCCCCCCATGCATAGCCCCATGTTTACTTAGGGTACCTGTACTTGTACCTACTGTGTGTAAGCTGGGCATGGGCTACCCATAGCAATTCCCACTTGCATGTTTTTGACCTAAAAAAACATGTGTCTGCGCACCTCCCAAAAGCATAAAATTGTCCCATATGCATTGCCCCCATACTGGTATATCCCTCCCCCGATGCATGGCGATGGCCCCACATAGGACCTCTCAATGGTGCGCTTCAGACGTGCTCCGAGTTCGCTCCGAGAAGCCTCCGAATTCGAAGCGAATTCGGAGCGTAATTCGGTTGTTCACACGTACACGTTTTTGCTCCGAATAAACACGGCGCGCTTCTTTTCAGTCGTTCAGAAGGGGGAGAAAGAAACGCCGAGCAGCTTTTATCACTTTGCGGAGGTTACGCGCCTCGTCGTAAATTTTCTGCGCTGTTTTTTTCTGATTAGCTCCGACTTTTGCTCCGAGAAGCCTCCGAGTTCGGAGCTAAACTCGGTGGTTCACACGTCTCCGAGTTTCAAACTCGGCAGCTCACACGTACGACGCTTGGAAAAACGGAGCGAGTTCGGAGCAAACTTGGAGGATTTACATGTTGAAGCATAGGCAGGGCTCCGAATTTGGAGTTCACGTCTGAAGCGCACCAATTTTTGCATAACCCGCGCTATGCACTGGTAAATAAATACAGAAGTGGCGTTTATACTGTAGGTGAAGATGGTTGGGATTTGTATCACAATCGCTCGGATTCGCTCAGGCTCTACTCGGCGCTGATGAAAGCGGGGGAGAAGTACGGCATCACCAACTACGGCACAGTTCTGCAGAATACGCTGCGCTTGGAGAAGGGCATCAAACAGTTCGCGTCTGAAGTCTCTATCATCCACTTCTTCTTCTATGCAGGAAGAATACAGTATGCGTAGGGCCAACGTTGGGTAGCGCATTTGTGTTGTGTTTTGCAGTTGTGCATGGATACGAATCCGTTTGAAGCAGCTATACAGAATCTGGTTGTGGACGACAAGGCAAGCTCTCATACCTCTATTATTTACTTATGTGTGTTGTCTGTCCGTCCAGCTTAATTTCGCTATGCCCTACATACAACACACTACACACACCATATGCCTTACACACCTCTCAAATTTGGTGCATGCATTTTTCTTCCATATTTATCCCCTTGTTCATGTCCTATCAGAACTCTGCTCAATTTCTGTTTAGCCCCGGGGGAGGGGGTTGAAGATCCGGTTTGTTTCAGGAAGATTTTATCGGGAAGGCGTCCTTGTCGGAATTGCGCAGTCGTAGCTCCAGTCGGCGCTTGGCCTTGTTAGCCGTGGATCAGGATACGATAGGCGAAGAAGCCACCATCCCACAAGGCATGGAGATTGTCCGTGGAAGGTCGGAACAGGAGGTACGGTAGGCAATGATCCTACACAGGTCATACAGTGGCTGTGGCTAATATAATGTATGTGTGTGTGTGCTGTACAGGTGGTGGGCCAAGTGACGTCTGGCTGCTTCAGTTTCGCCCTGCAGCGTCCGCTGTGCTACGCCTGGCTGGAGAACAGCGTCGGGGATTTCGACCCGGTAGTGGTAGTTCAGTCGGCGAGAGTTCCGTCTCGAGCCAGGCCTTTGCCCCAGTTTCCATTGCTCCTGCGTGCTTGTTTCGCCGCAACACCGGCCAGAGCCGAGAGAGAAGTCTCGCCTGATCTGCCGCACGCACGCATTGTATACATTAACACATACCGCGACATGGCGTCATTGTTGGCAACAAGTCGTTCAGCTGTTGTCGGTTTGTTTCCCGTTTATGTGTGGGTGTTGTCGGTTTGTTGTCGGTTAAAACACCCTGTATAAACGGACAACAAACCGACAACAGCTGAACGACTTGTTGTGACGCCAGGTCGCGGTATGCGTTAAGGTGGATACGGAGTCTTTTCTAACTGAAAGGCGGCATGGGGACGGGCACTGTGTGAAATACCAAGAGAATGCAAGAGTTGCTGACGGTCACTCATTTGAACCAGTACTTGCAGCAGCGAAAAGGATCAACCTGGAAAGATATCGTATCCACCTTAACTCCTCTCGGGATTCAAAGTCTCTGTAGTCAGCTGGTTGCACAACCGACACCAACCGATATATGGAAGAGATGTACAACCGACGGCAACCAACATATGGAAGCTGCGCAACCAATGCCAACCGTTTCCATATGCTGGTTGACGTCGGTTGCGCAACTCTCACATGCTGGTTGATGTCGGTTGCGCAACTCCTCCATATATCGGTTGACGTCGGTTGCGCAACCAGTTGAGCACAGAGACTTTGAATCCCGGGGAGGAGTCTAAGGACACAGAGTTCATTTCCCAATACAGTACACGTATGTATATGTAGGCCTATCTGAAATGCTGATTTTTTCCTTCATTTTTCATAGATAACGGTGGATATGGGTGGAAGATCCTACAATGCTCATATCCTGCCCGGCCCACCATCCAAGCCTGCTCACTTGCGCTCTGCTTCTACTGCTTCTTAAAAACGGTCAATCAGGTCCTAAATTGTTGACTAGGTTCCTGTCCGCGTGACTTTGTTTGCTACGCCGGCCCGGAACATATTACTGAAGGGGAGAAGACCACAATTTAGGACCAGGGCCCCGTTTCTCATCATTCGCTAATGGGGCATTTTAATCGACGCCCATTTGTAGGGTACTTGTGTAGTTTTAGGTGCAGGGCACTTTATAAAAGTTTGATATGGGTTGTTTTTTTCTTTTGTGCTTCTACAGTTTTCGGTTGATGACTTTGATTTTATAGAAATGAACGAGTAGGCAATAATATTATGTGGTGTTTGCGGCGAACCGATCTCTATAGATTAGAAGCGGCTGTGTGTGCTGTGTAGGCTTCTGGTTGTTTGTTTGTCTTGGGATTTTAGAGCATAGAAAAACCGTAGTATTGATTGGGTGTGTGCGTCGTGCGTGGTTCCTGTACTTTATTGTCATGCCTTGTTTGTAGAGGTCATAATGCTGATTTATGTGTATGTACATTGCAGCTTTGAGCTTCGAGACGTACGTGCGTTTTAGCTGTACATGGGTTTTGTTGGCATATAAAGTATGCTGTAGCAGAGTCACAGATGATGCGCACTGCACGGCATTATGCAAATAATATAATCTGGTCAAGAATGCGCCGCCGTTAAACTTCGCGGTTCGGCAGGCACGACAGAAGAACTCTCTTTCTTTTCAGACTTCCCAGTCCACAAGTGATCTGCGAAGAGGCTATGCGTAATGAAACGAAGTAACCTACGCATAGATAATGCAGCGAGCGGCCCACTTCCACAATACATAAAAACTGACCTCACCAAATTTCCCACACACAATCTTGCAGGTAGACACTATTGAAAAGCGTTTGTAAATTGTACTGCTCGGTTTTGCTTGCGAAAAACGGTGACAAAAAGGGAAAGGTCCTTTAAGGCGCCCTTCATCTTCGTCTGCTATTCATTTCATTGTAGGAAGCAGTTCACGGTATGCGGTGGTTTTTGATGTTTTCGGAGGTGCCGCTTATATGATGTTAAAAAATAATGTACATCTTATGCCGACGGGTGGTGGTAGTAACTAAAAGTTACGTTACGTAGGAATACGACGGACCTAAAACAGCAAATCTGAGACTCATTTTTCGAATCCGGTGACTGGATTGGATATCCATACAAACTGTAACTGATACAAGCCGAAGCTATGCAATGTTTCGGCTGGCATACATACTAGTAGGTAAATAAAAGAAGCTTCTGTATGATTGCAGATTACAGTACCAAAGGAGGTTTGTTTGCTGTACAAAAATGCATCAGCCGGGGATCCGTCGCATCCTTAGTGGTCAGGTCAACTTGGATTGATGGATTCTGGTCCGTCTTTGAGCCAAAGGTGTGTGGTTCTGGCGGCGTCTCTCACTGTCCAGTGACTGTCGGCCACAGGTCATCCGCACATTCTGTCCTCGCTGGCGTTTCTAACCCAGGGAGGGGCTAAGCACTAAATAGATAAAAGCGCGAAGGAAAAGCTGTCTGTCACCGCGCCACTTGAGAGCACTCTTGATCTTTCTTGTGCCAGGTTTCGCTCACCGCAATTATGTCAATCAACTCAGCGTGTTGAAGAGGGTCTGAAGTTTGGAACAATGCTGTTCCTGAAGTGTTGGACAATGGACTTGAGAAAGCTTTGTCGTCCCTGTTTGTTCCCTGCCACCTACGCTATTTCATGGACGATGCTATGGAATAAAAACATTGGCTGTTGACGCCTTCTGTTTGCAAAGCTTACTTCGATCGCCGTGAAGAAACCGCTCCTCTCAATCATTCACTGGTTTTCCGTCCGTTGACGTACATAATGGCACTGCTCTCTTTTGTGATTACTCTGCTCGTTATCAGTGCACCGCTGTTATCACTGGCAGGTGAGCGCGCTTAAATATATTTCTTCACGTGAATGTAACGGTTTGTTTGTAACCAATAACTTTATGTTGTTTCTGGAATGTGTGCATGTTAAATACGCGATTTGCAGCCATCTGCCCCTCAGGGGCACCATCGATTTGTCCCTACAACCCGCAACGAGGTTGCCCTAGAAACTGCTCACCTCAGCCCTGCACCTCATACAACTACAACAATCCCTCACAACCGCTGACCCAGTACAATTGTTGCCGTAAGCCAGGAAACCATCTCGTCTAAAAACAAAAACACGATGATAAGCAACTGTATTGTATGTGTGTACCAAATTTTTCTACAAATATATACTGTACGTACGTATATACGAAATAGGACGACGGTAACTGTCGTGGAAAAAGACGTCCATTTCAAGCCGAACATAGAGATGGTCTACAGTAGCTATA